>PVKZ01000151.1:1273402-1336789 GCA_004027375.1 Macroglossus sobrinus | reverse complement strand
TTATATAAAACCATATTTATCTAATTTTATATTTTCTACATAGTTTCATCCGGTTAGAATTGGATTTTCTGATATTTTCATCCAATATGCCCCTAAGTTTTTTCAGTGTCACAATGGGGATAAAAATAGAGCAAATATGATAAAATTATGAGAATTCTGTAAGATAATAAATATAATGAATGTAACAGTATTCAACACAGAGTAAGCACCCAATAAATATTAAACACATTAATTAGTACCCAATATTTTTATTACTCTAAACATCATGTATAGATCCATAATTTTCATGTTAACCTCTGTCCATATCTTTTCTCTGAATTGCTGATAAACATATTTAACTGCTTATTTCATATTTCTACTTAGAAAAAAAGTCAGTACATTTTAAATTTAAAAATACATATACAAGAAAAAGTATTTCTTTTATAATTTACTGTGAATAGTGGAACTATTTATTTTATGTTCTTGTACTAGTCACATATATCACTAAGATTAAAATATTATCCATCTTCTAATAGGAAGATATGATAACTGTCATTTTTGTGTGTGTATGTATGTGGCATATGTATTTCTTATGACATCAATATTAGGAGCAAAGCAACAATTAAGCATAAAGTGTCTTATTCATCTCATAAGTCTTAAAGTATTTAAATACCATTACATGTATACTGGATTAAGTATCTCCTAAAAATTCATATCTACTCAAGTTCCTCATAATGTGATTTTATTTGGAAGTGTAATTATTGTAGATGTTATTAGTTAATATGAGGTCATACTGGGTTAAAATGAGCCCTAGTTCAACAACTAGTGTCCTTATAAAAAGAGACAAGAGGGACACACAGATACATAGGGAAGAAGATCATGTGAAAATGCAGGCACAGATGGCAGTGATTTATCTACAAGCCAGGAATCACCAAAGATTGCCAGCAACAACTGACCAAGACAGCATTAACATTTCCCTCAACTTGACTAAAACAGACTTTTCCCCTGACTATAAGCCCCTGAATTACCTTTTCTTTTAGAGCATTTACTTTGGAAAACTTGCAATTATAATTTTTTTCTCTGTCCTTTTGAGATATAAATCTTTTCTCAGGTACTTGCCAGTTTATAATCTAGGGGTGTCTTTCTCAAGGCATCTGAGAGTCATCCCTTTGAAATGTAATTATCAAAGGAGAAAATGTTCTCTCTCTCAGTCTGTGTGGAAGAGTAGGGACCTAACTTAGATGTGCCAATTAACAAACACAGATGGCCTAATCATATTGACCAACTAGCTACTCTACCAAATGTCATTTATTCCATAACTTTTTATTAGCTCACTCCAGGGCTCAAACACTTAACTTGCCTTTTGTTTCAACAGAACTCAATCTCTTTTATTACCAATATTCTTGACTCCTATCGCAATGGTCTTAGAAAAATAAAATTTTTTTGTCTATTTATCTGTTCAGTGTAATTTTTCCTTGACACCGCCAAAAAGTAGAAAGAGGTAAGAAAGTATCCATACCTAAAGACTTTGTAGAGAGCATGGTCTTGGTGACACCTTGATTTCAGAGTTCTAACCTCCAGAATTGTGAGACAATAATTTTCTGTTGTTCTAAGACACTTAGTTTATCATACTTTTTAATGCTGGCCATAGGAAATAAATACAATATGTAAATACCTAGTCCTTTCTAATGACAAATTATTTCCCAATTAGATTATAAGAAGCTTTCACACTATCTTATATCAATGAAGAGATTATTTCTTGTTTTTATCGTTGTCAAATATATATAACTTTTAAAATCTCTGATGACTTATTGAGAAAATTGTATTATTCTATTTGAAATGATACCTAAATGTAGAGTAACAATTTAAAGGAATATTTGAAGATTCCACCCTTTGTAATTGAAGTTTTAAAATGAAACTGAAATACTGACATATATTGTATTATATTTACAAAACGATTTTCTACATGACATCCACATGACAGCTATGTAGCTGTAAGTTCTTACATTTTCTTTGATCACTTGGAAAATTCCTTAGAAGATTCTTGATATTTATATTACATCTATATCCACTACCAATTTTTTTGAAAATTAAAAAAAATGTTTCTTAAAGTTCACTGATGATCAGTGGCAAAAGACAAATTCAGATTGTGTATTAATAGGACTCCAACCTAAGGTTGACTAGAAATGTTTTATTTTTAATATATATTTTTAAAAAATTAATTATAATCCATTTTGTACTCACTGGGTCCTGTTCACAACCTAAGAGACTACAGGAAAATATAAAATGAGCCTACAATCTCCACTGGGAAAGTGGTAAATTGGCCTCCTGTACATCATCTTTTACCCTGACATCTGCATGGTTCAAGCTCACAGTAACTCTTTGAACTCTAGAATGTTTGTGTATCTCTGTCACAGATGCTAATTTTGTTCTCTGTTTATTCTTCTGTCATCTTCTGTAACTGTGATATAGTTCCTGATAAGCTTAAGACAAAATGACAACATGGTCAATCTCTTCTCAAGATACCTGAATCACTCCTTGTTCTTTTTAAAAAATGTACCCTTGTTTTTCTTTTTTTTTTTCTGAAACATCCTAGCACTATGTTTTTAGTTAGTCCATGCTTTAGAAAGTAAAACCCAGAAAAGAGTTTATATACAAATTTTATTTTTGATCTTGCCTTAAGAAAAATTTCCTCAAAAAGTCTTGCCAGTTTCTTAAAATTAGAGAAGAAAGAAAAAAAGAGAAAAATCATAAATTAATATCCCAGTAATTATCCTACCTCAAAGTTTTAATAAAAACCAATAATATCCAAAGACAGAATGAGAAAAAGAGAACATATGATAAGGAGGCTGGGGAAAAGAAAGAGCAAGTAATGTTACAGAACTCATGAGTTTTATTACTTTATAATGAGCAATGAGGATGTTTAGTTTTATAGATAGATTAGATATGAAAGGAGTCAAGAGTCATATTTCTGACTATTATTTTAAACAGTATATTTAATCAGGTGATAATCTGATAGTCACTGCCTTTATTTGAATGATAATAACTCCTTAGACTCTTCTGGGACTAGAACTTTTACACAAACATTTTGTAAATAATAATTATTACTTGAGTTTTTCATAATATGAACACATCAGTGAGTGTCAAAAGTCTATTCCCAATAGCCCTCTTTCAACTCCTTTCACTGGATATGGTCTTATTAAAACTATCCTTTTTAGAAGGGCCCCAGAAAATAGAGGGTGCTCCACTAAGTTAGGAAACTTTTGATTTTTTCATCCCCCTAAATGACCTGCTTTCTCTGAAAGATAAATGAGAAGTAGATTATGTTATAGCTAATTGATGATTGTTGGTATCCCTGTGTGAGTATCTAGTTAAGCAAAGTCTCTGAGTTTTCCAGGTGACCACTGTCAGGACCTCAGCACTACAGTCACTGCTGCAGTATGGGAGGTGTTGTAAAGCTGTTGGTTAAAACAGGAAAAAGAAGCCAAAATGTGAAGATCTTTCACATGTCTCAGTCAATTATGGTAGCTTCATGGCTTTATTTAAGCAAGCCTCACCATCGAGGGATGTAGGGGTAGGGTTTAGAAAAACCTTTGGGTCACAACATTTTTCTCCATTTTTTTTCCCTCTGGGTTGTGTGAACTTAGCTTCTCCCTCAGCAGAGGCTTCATTAAGAGCTAAATCCCACTCTAAGTGCATTTTGTGGATTTCCATTTTCCTTGATTTTGCTTTTGAGAAGTCACTACCGCATTTTAGAACTCTGGGGGTGAGGTCCCACTCAATAAAATTTTCTGCCAGAATTCTCCAATTCTCTCAGCCTTCTAGGGAGATGCAGGGTAATTTTCAGTTTCTCTGATTGTCCCTTGCCTTGTGTCTTCCAGATAATCAGGTCAAGGGAACTAGGCCATTAGTTAATTTGCTTTTTCTTATCCATAAAAGAGATCATTAATTATAAACAATCTCATTTTTAATATGTAAAAATTTCAACTTTTGAAGGCAGTAATATAAAATGTTTATTAATCTCTGAGATAACTGTTGATACATTTTGTCATATCAATCTCACTAAAGCATATATTGTCTTAAAATATATAGAAATAATTTCTTATTTTTATACAATTATAAGTTTTTGTCTGCATTATTTGCGGACAGTAAGTCATTGGTACTAGCAAAAACAAGAAACACAATATTTAAAGAAATTAAATAAAATGAAGAGACATACCATGTTGATAGTTGGAATAGTAAATGTCAAGACATCAATCTTCTCATATCTATAGATTCAGCTGGATTGCCTATAAAAAGTCTAGCAGATTTTTTTATTTGTTTGTATGTTTGTTTTTATAACAATGGAAGTGCTGGATTTGAAATTTATATATAAACTCTAAGGAACTAGAATAGCCAAGGTATTATGAAAGAACACAGCTGGAGGACTTAAAATACTGGCTATACAACAACAGCATTGTCAAGAAGAGATAAACAGATAAGTGGGACAAAATAGAGAAACATATATAGAGAGTTAACTGGTTCATGGCAATGTCATCACTGCAATTCATAAAAAAAAAAAAGAAAAAAACAGTAGTCCTTTCAATAAATGGTGTTGAGTGAATTTGATATCTATTTTAAAAATATACCTTGACTCCTATCTCACCCCAGGCACAAAAATGAAATTCAAAATGGATTATAACAACTAAATGTAAAAGCTGAGACCTTACAACTTTTGGAAGGAAACATAGGAAAATATCTTTGTGGCACTGAGGTAGAGAAAGATTTTTTAAACAGAAAACAAAAAATTATTAATCATAAAAGATAAAACATTGGACTTTATTTAAATTAAGAATTTCAACTAGTCCTGATAAAGCAACTATATCCAGAATATGAAAAACACTCTTACAATAAGGAAATCCATAAACTACAGTAAAGAAATGGCTAAAGACCTAAGCAGGTACTTTACAAAAGATATCCAAATAGCGACTAACCATACAAAAAGGTACTCAACATCCTTTGTCATCAGAAAAATTCAAACTAAAATTACAAGCAGATACCACTACAGAATAGCTAAAATTAAACAGATGGGCAACAAAGAATGTAGAGCAATTCAAATTCATAAACTGTTGGAGGTAGAATATATATTTATACAACCATTTTGAAAAACTATCAACATCTACTAAAACTAAATATGAAAGCAACTTAGCAGTTCGATATCTGGGCATATACCCAACAGAAATGACTGAGTTTATCAAAAAACGTGTATGAGGATGTTTACCATGGGTATTATCCATAATAACTTAAACCTGGAAATAATCCAAATGCTTTTCAATTATAGATGGAATAAATAGAACATGTTATATTCACATAATAAACAGTATATAGTAATAAAAGAATAAATAAATTTAAAATTAAAATACAGGATGAATTTTACATATATTATATTGCGTCAAAGAAACAGACTTAGAAAATTATATATTATATGATTCCATTTATATGAACTTTGAGACCAAGCAAAATTCAGATATATGTAAAGCAATATTGCAAGTAATTCAACCACAATCAGATAATTATTTTTCTCACATATAGTATTTTATCTTCTCATATTATTTGTTTTTTAATATCTCAATTTTACTGGAAAATATATTTCCTTTGTTTTACTAAGTACCTACTTGATTATATATTTATTGTCTACAGCAATTTAAATAATGCTATTTATAACACATAATTACAATTCCTATTTTTGACCAAAAGCAAATTAATCTCTAATGATTCCAAATAATCAGTATTGCTTAAACAACTCAGGATTAGTCTGGTCATGAAGAAGCTGAAACAAATTAGTTGAGAATTAAGAACCACTTAGTTTCTTAAAGATTTCTAAATCTTACTATAATGAACAGTTTAGTATTTTAAAAAAGCATAAAAATTATCAGCATGACCTCCAATATTTTTATAGGGTTCTTAAAAAAAGAAAAAAAGATACACTTATATCTGTTATTGTAGTAAATGTTCTTAGTAGCACTGGTATCTTTAAATTGTATTGATAGCTTTGATTTAAATTAAACTAATTGCTATCAGCCCCTACAGATGTGTGAAAAGTTTACTGTCAAATGGCACCATAAAATGAAACTAAATAACACAACAATAAAAATCTTCATTTTTATTGGTTAATTAAAATGCAACCCATGAAGACATTTTTAGGAGAGACATCCTATTTCACATTGTAAGTTAAATCCTTCCCTTTCTCCTTTTCCCCACATTTCCAAATTCTAAAGCTTAAAATTTAAAATAAAACTTTATAATAAATTCAAGTAAACAATTGCATGTCAAAACATATCAATGTATATGGGCTTTTAAAATAATTCCATTTATCTTTTTTTTCTATTTTAAGTTAGTCTATTTAAATCATTCTAAACCATATATTATGAAGGCAAGCAATCAGCCCAACCATGCTGAAAAGAGGAATGAATTTGCCCAAGAAATAAAAGCAGAATAGCTAAAAATGAAATATTTTGTTATTTAAATTGTAAATGTTATATTTTATTAATGTCTCCAATATCATTTGGCAACTTTGAATAAATGATGAAAGTAGCTTCCTTTTCTCACAAGTTATCAACAATTTCAACAGCATAATTAATTTCTCCAAGGTACATAAGGATTTTTTTTCTCTTCAAAATTTTGGCACTTTTTTTTTTTAATGTTCAGGGTTTCCATCTACTTGATGGTAGAACTGATAATTTTATAAAAAGATAGTGTCCATTTGTGGGTGCAGGGAAAGCAAGATTAGTGCCAGAAGAATAATGACTTTCTGTAGAGAATTCATAAACATGCTATTTTCTACCATTACTTTCATTTGTATAGTGAAAGTTTGAGCTCATATTCAATATTTCAGCTTCTTTAAAAAGATGACTTACAAATACTGTAAATTTTTGAAGTGATTTCTAAAAGAAACTGTTACTAAATGTTTTCTGGCTGTTTGTCACCTGGGCCCTTTTATTTAGCTCTTTTGAGTATGATAAAACCTCTAATTCAGTTTTTTTTTTTTAAACACAATGTGCCATAAACATGCCCTTCACTGGCGTTTGAACTTAGTATAAATTTAGTGATGAGTTTGGTCGAAGCTATTTCTAGATCATGCACCTTGGCCTCATAAGAATGTTTATTTTCATTGTCACTTTGCTGTCTATCTTTTTTCTTAATTTTTATTTTTTAAATTACAGTTGACATTCAATATTATATTAGTTTCAGGTGTACAACATAGTGGTTAAACATTTATGCAATTTATGAAGTGATTCCCCCCAATTAGTTTAGTACCCACCTGGCATTATATATAATATATGCATTACAATATCATTGACTATATTCCCTGTGCTGTCCTTTACATTCCCATGAGTATTTTGTAACTGCCAATATGTATTTTTTAATCCCTTCATCTTTTTCACCCAGTTGACCATCTTTTTTCTAGGGCAAGATTATTTTTAGGGGAATACCATCTGCTTAGTTTTACCCTTAGCATCTCAGGAGAAGGCCTGACAGAGGCTGCTTAGATCCCAGAGAATTGATTAGCTAGGAAGCTAACCACCAGAGGCTGAGAATATATTTTCAAAGGGAGAAAAGACCTCTCTCTCTTTCCATATAGGAGGGTCTCATGGTACTAAGAACTGAGGCTAGTCTGGGGTATTCATTTTTCCTCAAGTTTCCCCACAGGGGGCCACTGGAACTGAACCATTCAGGCCTAAGAAGCAGGCAGCTCGTTTGGGTTGTCTAATCTGCAGATTGTGGAGCAAATGCTTTCTACCTGTCTCTGACCCACCCTGGTCTTGTCTTCTGAGTCCAGTGAGTGTGACTTCTGAGATTTAGAGTAGAGTTTCTGAGCCCAGAAATAAAAGCACAATTTAACATGTTTTATTGGTAATAAAATGTCACTTTTTGTTTGTTTGTTTGTTTTTGCCTTTCTTGTTTATGTCTTTCAGAGATCTTCTGGGGTGGTAAAGGGACTGATTCACACCAGGAATGCAGTAGACATAGAAGCTCCAGAGGAATTACCTCCCAATCTTACTTAGATACTCCAGAAAAATGAAATTTAAATTGTTTTGTAATAGCTTATTAAGAATATTCCTCTAAAGTGTATTTTTAACACACTTGTGATATATGCTCTTATTTATTTATGTAATTATGCCAGTATTTTTAGAGCAAGACAGGATACAAGCTAAAATATTTATAAGCAAATATCTGCCACAAATTGAAAAAGAAACCAGTGTTTACTAATTTTACTACTTTTACCAGCCATAGCTCAAACTGATCTTTGTAAAAATATTCATGCCTACCCCACCCTAGCTGGTCTCTTCATTCTCTGCTCTCATATGATATAATAATCTTAATAAGGTCAATTCATTCAGCATTAATTGTATATTCTTTGTGACATTTATTTTGAAACTGTTATTTTTTTTGTTTTAGTTCACATTTCTACCTTTACAAAGGAGAGAAAACCATGCCTATATTTAAAACAAACATAACATAGAATATGAGTGCTGGATGAAATATAAATTTTCCACTTCTTTGGTCTTTCTCATTTTCTCAGTCATGGAGCAGTTGATGGGGGAGGTAGGACTCTGGTTATTTTCAATTTAGTCTATGTTGAATTCTCAGGAAGCATTTTTATTGTGTTACTCTATCTAAACAGGCCATTAGTAAATGAATTTATAAAAGGTTTCCCTCACACAAGTCTTAGTAGCAGAGCTTTACCAAGATTTGCTGAGTACTCCATGAGTACTAAATTTAAGAAGGTCAACAAATCAGACTTTTATTGCATACTGTATGGCATTTTATTAATCAATTATTTGACCTCCACGTGATAACCTTTCAAAACTCTTTAGAGCAATTTCTTAAAACCATGTATTAAATTTAGATATAATACAATCTCACAAAGTTCTGTATAATTTTTTTCTCTATGATAAGATCCAAGATATTCTCTGATTAGCATGGTTTTCTAAAGCATTATTCAAAGAGGGTAAAGAGTTCTTGACATTTCACTCTGGGTGAAATTTTCTAATCCTTTATCAAAAAAAATACGTTCAATTTTAGTTATTTTATAAATATATGTGTGTATGTGTGTGTGTGTGTGTGTGTGTGTGTGTGTGTGTGTGTGTGTGTATATATATATATATATATATATATATATATATATATATATAAAACTTTGTGATCACATGTCCAGATGAGTTTAAAAGTAAGCTCTTTGTTTTCAAAAATTTATTAGAATATATTGAAATATTTTGCTTACACTATTCCTTCTAACTGATCATTAAATCATTTATTCACTTAATTGGAAAATATTCACTAAAAGAATATATTACATACAAATCATTGTGCCAGGGTCTAAACATATTTTACTGAGAGAAAAACAACAGCAAAAAAAAAAAAATGTATTTTGCTTTTAGTCTAGTGAAGAATTTAGACATTAATGAAGAAATTAAAAATTATACCAATATATAAATTCTAACTGTGACCACTTCAATAAATCAATTATTATTATGAAAATATTATTATTAACTATGAAACCTTATAGGAGATGTCTATCATCTCTCTAGTAAAGTGGGGGTTAAGGTGTTGGAAGAATCCTAATGAATTAATGTTTGAAGGAATTTCACAAATAGGTAAATAGGTGAGAAGGGCATTCTAGGCAGAGGAAATAGCACATGCAAATATCCTGAGGTAAGAAGGCATAAAAAGGTCTAGAGAAACTAAAATACGATCAATTTAGAAGAGGAATAGAAAGCAAAAGATAGAGTGATTTAAGAGAAACAGGAGAGTTTGATAGGGGCCAGATTATATAAAACATTAAAGATCATATTAAGGATGTCAGAGTTTATCATGAAATAATAGAATCACTAAAAAATTTTAGGTTGAGAAAAAGGTAACATTAGAATTGCATTGTGAGAAGATCATGGCAACTACATTATGAAGATTGGTTTGGGAATTGACTAAGAGAAGATGCATTAAGTCTAATTAAGAAACCCTTCAATAACCAGACAAAAAGCAATGGAGTGCTAAACTACAGTAGTGTCAGGAAGGGAAGAGAATGGTGAAGACATAATAATTTAGATATGACAAGGCAAGAATAATATTTTAAGAATGCATCTGATTTCTGACTTGATAAACCAGTCAGATGATGGGCTACGTACTAAGATAAAGGCCACAGAAAAAGAATCACTTGGCCATGGAGATTTTGTTGAAATATACAGTAAAGAAGAAAAGGTGTTTACAAATCTTTGATGTCAGAAGAGAGATCTGAACTAGAGATAGAACTGGAGTCATCATAAGTGAATAAAGTTTAAAAGAGAAGAGGAACCAAGGTCCAATATTAGAAAGATTCTAATTCTCCAAAGCTGCATAAAGAATGGTTACCCAATCTTAAATATTCCTCAAATTTGTCTCCTTTTCATAACTCTCACTTAGGCTGCTGTTGTTCACAATGTTTTTACCTCTACCAAGAAAATACCAATGTCTCCTAACTAACATTTCTACCTTAGGAATATCCCATCTTTCACATGGTGAATGTCAATACGTCTGTTTAAAATCTTTCTGTATTCACTAATTTCTAAAGAATAAAGATGAGTCTCCAACTTCAGCACACAAAACCATTTCTTCAATATCAGAGCCTTGCATATGTCTCAGCATTTATTTCTTGTCACCAGATCTATTTAAATTTCTGGAGTAGAGAAATGAATTAGCACAGTATCTAATCTCATACAATTTACAGATAGCAAATCTAGGTCCTAGTAGATTCTCAGTGAAGGTTTATTGAATAAATGTGTGATTTTGTAGTCACCTTCCCAAAAGCATGCAATTGAAAATATGACTGTTAATTTCTCAAAAGCATTCAGTCATTTCTCAGGAACTATTGTTTGCCAATTAACTATAAGAGAAAAATGAAAATTTTCAAACTCTCCTTTAGCACAGGCAAACAACCTAAAACACACACACACACACACACACACACACACACACACACACACACACATACACACACACAATCAAAAATTTATTAAATATACATTATCATTTTAATGTTCAGAATTCTAAAATAGAGATAAAGTAGCATGACCAAAGAGATGCGTTTTTTTTCAGCATCTATTGTCTTTTGGTAAACTGGAGCCAATAAAGTACAAAGCTATGAAATCAAACTGTATAAAGAGATCATTCCCAATGTTAAAAGAGGCTTTAAAAATTGGCAATTGTTGGTGAAGGCATGTGTGTTCTTACTCTACAGAGGAAACAAAGCCTTGAGGGTCATTTTCTTATCAAAAACATTATTCAAAAGATAGAGTAATGTCTCTGTAGGTGAAACATTTTTAGGTAAAAAAATTGCTGCAAATGGATACAGTTTACTTTTAAAAGATGCCTCTTTTTCCAGTTGATCAAAGTTATATCAAATGTAGATAAAAGACACTGTTATGATAGAGTTCCCTAGCAACTTAAGGCTCCAGATTTCTATTTCACAATGCATCCCAGCTGTCTTAAATTGTTTCATGATTGTTATTTTTGTTGATATCATTGACATTCTGTTTTATATTTTATCTTTACTTTGTGTTAAAAAACAATACCAGAATTTCTTTTAAGCTGTTTAACTTCCTACTTATCAATTCAAGACTGTGCGAGGGCAGTTGGCAGTTTCAGTAAAAAACAGTACAGTCTAACTATTTCATTTCTTTTATTTATCTAATTGAGAGGAAATCATCAGTCTAGTAGAATATGAAGTTTTTAAATATTCAGCATTTGCATAAAGTTAAAAAGTAGTTTTTTACCTGAGAATAAGATTGACCAAAAACACAATTATATTTTAAATATCTTTCTTACCATCCTAATATCCTTCTATCATACCAAATTCTTCATTTCTAAACAAATGCCTTTCTTTTTTCATTCTTTGAGGAAATGAAAATTACCTTTCATTCATGGGATTTGTTGCTTTGGCCTATTTTTAACTATATGTCCTATTAATTCCAAGACTGGGTGACTTTACTCTGTCCCAATCCTTGACTATATTCTTAACCAATGTTGCTGCTTCGTCTTTTAATCTTTTCATGATTGGTAACCAGAGATCTTGACATCGAATCAAACATTACTTGCAGTATTTAAACTGCAGGACTGGAATGAGAATTACAGTTTTTCAACATTTGATCAATGAATATTTTTATTGCTAACTATAATATTAAAATTACAAGAACATTATATATGCAGTATGAGGCAAATATGTGATAGCTTCAAAGAAGACATTTTGAAGTTGACATATATTTGTTTACTTCACTTCATAATTCTCCTATATCTTAAGCCAACCTCTTTTAGAAAATTACAGAAATATATCCATTTCTTGTTAAAATCATGGTGGGAAATTACTGCTTTAGATTATTGTTAATGTAATTGGGAAAAGTAATTACAATAAAAGTAAAAAAATATCTCATTAATGAAGCATTATAAATATGGATATAAAAATTAATTTATCAGCATTTTGGATGTTTAAGTGGACAAATTAATTTCACAGTGCTAATAACATTTATGGCTTACCCTTGAGTTTTTTATGAACATAAATTTATTAATTTTTTAACCTTTAAATATATATATTTTTTAAATACTTTAACCAAATTTATTTATATTGATAAAGCATAAATATACATTTGAATGTTGTTAATTTCCTCACATAAACTTGACGAATTATTTTTAAATCTAGATGGCAAAAGTATCTTAGTACTAAATTTCATAATGATGTTGCAGCAAATTTAAATTTACATAATGCTAATATTGTTTATGAAAAGAACATTATAATCGAATACAATTGAGAACATTTTTTTAATACTATAAAAAAATTACTTGAATGAGTATTTAAAAATATGTAAAAAGTTATCCAGAGTGAGAACAACAATAGTCAACTACCCAAATCAAAATTAACCAGAAATATAATTTATACATTTGATTTCACAAACATATAAAAAATTTACTTCTAATGTTTAGGTTTTTATTCCCAGATTTATATGAACAAAAGTGATAACCAGCCAACAGCCGGGTTAATCACAACACCTTGTTTAATATCATGTTGTTCTTAAGCAAGAAACCAAATAATATGAAGTCAGGTCTTCAAAGACAAATAATTATAGAGCTATTCCAATTACAGGGAATGTGCAATGCCGATTCAAATTAGCAAATTAAAGTGGGTGTTCTTTTCAAATGTCTGTTAATTCTAATAAGCAAAGAGCAAGGAGTATTGTGGCTCCACTGATCAGGAGCTGTCAATGGTGGGTCAAAAGAACTAAGTGATGGAGGCAAATTTTATACACTTAGTAATAAGTAGAAGATTATTATGTATGATTTTATCATAATTGGTTTTGAGAATTAATTGTGTGGTAACAAAAGCTGGCATAAAGCTTTTCATTTGAATAGAACTATTAAAAACTCCAAAAGGCTTGGAGTTAACGATAACCACTCTACTGGATTAACTGCTAGCTATAAAATCAGAAGAGATTTATTATTTATCTGAAAATTGAGTTAATGTTAATGACTAATGTCTATTACTTAACTGGGTACATTTCTACTTTTCAAAGCATGTTTCTTTGGTCAAGGTCAAGTATGCATAAAATTGATATAATAGTGACTTCTCTGACTACATTTTTCTCTCATTTACATCAAAATTGGAAAATATATAATGAAAGTAACAGGCCATAGTATTTATTACCCTACACCCCAAGAAATGACCTTTTTTTTTTTTTTGGTCATCTGTAATATTGGCTCTGCTAAGAATAATATTGGTCCTAAGTTAGAAATAAGAACAATCACTTCTAAACTTACCTGTCTTGTTAAGGTTAAAATTATTTTTCCTGAGTTAAATTTATAAAAATTTTAAGTTATCTTTTAATGTAGTAGTTAAAACAGAAATACAAATTCTAGCCTTGATATTTGTTATAGATGAAAATAGTTTGAGGTGAACTCTAGTTTGTCAGCAGTGGAGGTATAGAGGTCATTCTCATCACGTTAACATTAATATTAACCATTTATTTGCAGAATCCTAAATGTTAAGAAAATATTTATGATTGTAGAATAATATTTAGTCATAAGTGGCATACATATATTTACAGTACTGATACAATGCTATGCATTTCTAGAGTTTTGCTTAATTAATATTCAATATGGACCATTAATTCTTCTCCTAGCCTTTTTCAACTAGTTTCTTATCAGATACTTTTTGATAAGAAAATTCACTTTGCCTGTATTTTATCTTTTTAAAAAGGAGTGGCATTGTTTTTGTATGTCAGAAGGTTGTTAACAGATTATTTAGAACAAATGCCAAATGCTCTAGTACTTACATAAATGATTTGAGGATTAGTCTAGATTTTGTTTTGTTTCATTTTAATATGCACTATAGATTCTGTTTCCTATAATGATATTGAATTAGAAAAAAGAAGATATTTTAAAGTGAAAAATGTTTTCTTTAAATTGAGTGTAGAACATTCCCCTTTAAAATAAGTTTGTAAAAATTAGTGTTCATGTGATTAACATTCCTTAATTATATTTGTAATAAATTAGTTATTTGGGTAAGTAAATTTCATTTTATGCTCACACTAACAAAATATTGGGATCTAATGGAAATTTAGAATACATCTAACCAGATGGAAATAATAAATAAAGCAAGAGAATGGATAAACAATGAAAAGCAGAAAGTATATTACCTCAAAAAGAAATGCTGTATTTTGCCTTTTGAAACCTGTTTCAAATTGGTAAGCTTTTTGTATTCACCAAGAGTGTTTGTTTTCACATTTTCATAGTTGTTCAGCTGTCTTTGACAAGTTCGTTGTGGCTAAGAAAATTTAAAACTGCTTTGAAATTCTCTGAGCAACTCACAGATACTATCAAAATATACTGCTATAGTATCAAGACATGTTGAAGAATTATGCCTTTAAAGTTGTGCCAAGAAACCTAGTGAGTATCTTTCTTTCATTATAGAGCGGAGTTCTACACTGCTTGCCTTTGGGCTAGGCAATTCCATAGACATTTCTTATACAACTGCTTACTGCAGAAGTTTTAGACCAGAAAAGTCTTACTTTTCTCACCCTGGGGAAGTAGCACAGTGTAAGCAGAAAAAAAAAATAGTATGCAAAAACAGGAGATCTTTCTCTAACATAAATCAACAAATGATGGAAACTCTCCAGCATTTGGTCTTAATACCCAGAATATTAAAAGTGCATTGTGAGATCACTGGTGTCCCATTTAGTATGAGTCTGCTACATTTCTAGTCAATTAGATATCCAGATCTTATAAAGAGTGTGGCCAGCCAAAATTTGACTATATAACACATCTCACAGTTTTACTCTAAACTAAATAGTCTGTTAAAAGAAATATGTTATGGGGTGGCTGAAAAGTATGAAAGAGAAAAAAAAAGTTTTATATCCAGCTGCTTCTTGACGTCTTGGATTGTCCAGGTACCTCAAATAAAGTACTCTTCTTTACAGATAGCATCCTATGCCAGTGTTCCTTCTGTCAACAAATGATGTCACCATCCAAAAACTTTGAAAGCCAAAAATCTCTCCTTCAATTTCCAAATGTAATTTATCATAAAGTCCTGTCTATCCTAGCTCCTAAAATTCACACAACTCTGTTCACTTCTCTCATCATCTATTACAGCCTCTTCCTTAGAGACTATAATAGTCTTTTAAGAGGCTTACTTAAATCCAAATTAGTCTCAATTTTATATCCATCAAGTTCTTCTCAAAATGATTCTTCGAATCATATCACTCCATACCTCAATGTTGAAGAAAATTCTCCTATGACTTCCCATTGCCCACAAGATAATGCTAAATCTCTAATACAGTGCAATCCAGTAGAACTTTCTGCAATAAAGGAAATGTTCTCTGAACTTTCCAGTATGGTAACCATTAGCTACAAGTAGCAGCTGGGCACTTGAAATGTAGCCACTTCAATTAAAATATAAATTCTTAATTCATTTAAGTTTAATCACTTTAAATCTAAACTTAAACAACCACATTGACAAGTAATAATAGCATTGGGCAGAATAATAAAAAAATACGAGCCCTTTATTATCTGGTCTCTATCTACTCTCTAGCCTCTTTTTACACTAAGCCCCTCTGCTCTCTTGCTCCCTGCTGCCTCAAGAAAACTGCATATACGGTACCCTTGGTGGTAGAACTCTCTCCATGCTTTTCATTCTAATTAATACTTATCTACACTACAGAAGATCCAAGAATAAAAATCATGTTTATTAGTGATATCTTTCCTGATTAACTTGATGAGGTCAATTTTAAATGTTCTTATAAGCCGTCTCTACTTCTTCATTGTCCTAGCCATGGTTGCAAACTCATGTTTACATATGTGGTTATTTGATAAAACTAGACTCTAAGATCAACAACAGAATATAGTCAGTACTCAATAAATATTCATTGCATCAAGAAGTGACTCTTTATCTTTTACTATACTGCAGCCCAATAGCTTCAATTTGATTTGAGATTTTCCTGGAATATTTTGGGCAAATTTTTATATAAATATTAAACATATATAATAGCAACTAAAATAAGTTTAACCAATTTCCAATCTCTTTTCTGACCAAAGAGGGAATGGAACTTGAGAGCTTCCTGGGCATTTTCTGAATACAGAAATTATTTATTAACATGTGAGCTAAAACTCAAACAAATAGCAATTATTAGTATTCAATTTTCCCATAAAAGCTCAAACTACATTTAGGCTGACAAATTAGTGAAGAAAACTCACAACTTTTACCAACAACCTGAGAAGCACAAACCCCTTTACTCTTTATATCTTAATTTAATCCCATTCGAAGCCATTTCTTCCTGTAACTGGCATTTTAATCTACTTGTGTGCTTCTGATTGTCCTCATTTCACACTTATCAGCATACTCTTCTGCCGCTTAATGCCTTCAAAGAGCCACAATATTTTTACTGTACATTAGATTCTTAAGCTCATTTTCAAGGACCTTCAGATTTTAAACATTTTCTCCATAGGACAGGTTCAATTCTAATTTCATGAACACATCTTGTACTTTTGAGAGGACAAGTTTATAGGGCAATCTTTGCATTCATCCAGCTTGCCTTCTACCATGATGACAAAGTTATCTCTTAATTCTCTAAAGGGCATGTAAAACAGATTATTATACTCTGCATCTAGATATCTGTCCATACAAAATGGTTCAGTAAGCTACTCATTATAATTCCATAAAACACTAAAGACTTTCCAATAAACATTATACAAAATCTCTTTAGTCAAATGGGATATATGTGAAAGTATGCTGAGAACATTCACTTTTGGCCCCTCTCAATATAATATGAGCTATGGATGTATCAAAATATGAAGACAAAATTATGTATTTCAAAACCATGAATTACTGAGCCACAAATATTACTTATGCCACTAAGATTCTGAATTTTATTACATTATTTATAATATGAATATTAACACTTACCCAGGATTTACTAATATTAAATGAACTAATGCAGTTTAAGTGCTTAATTGTAGTACATTTGCCAAATGTTAAGTCTTCCCTTCATATTCCCTCTTACTATTAACATTTGTCAAGGCTTTTCCTTTAGAAATTCTTAAGTCTATCTACATAGACTCAGACCCAACATTCCAAGCTGAAAGCAATGATGACAGACTTTTAGTATCTTTAGCCCACCAACTCTTATTATCTAGCAACTCTTATTATCTAGCATCCAAGTACTGAGTGAAGCTGGACCACAGACAACAACTCTATGGAACTGACCATGTAGTCTTCAAAGTCCTTATGCCAAGTTTACTCTATTCTATGTTACTTTGCATATTACTGGTCTTATTCTAAATGGATGGGTAGCCTGGAACCTCATTCCTGCCTTCCATTGAATTTCAAGTCTTGAGTGTCATTTTGACTTCCTCCACCGTATTCTAGATTTGTAGATAACACTATCAGCTAAACCATACCTAAGTTTGCCATTGTGCATTAGATTGTCTGGCTGTCATTGCAAAGGCCACATACAATAGTTAACCAATCTGCTGCTTTCAGCCATGCTTTTTCTCCCCAGATTCAAGGGCTCGCACTTCTGATATCAGTGTCTATTTCTCCAGCCCAACAGAAGCAGTCTATCAGAATAAAATTTTGTATGCAACCACTGAGAAATCAGAAAAAAATGGGTTCTAGATAAGAAAATCTGAGAAAAAAAAATTAATTTTCCAGTTTATAACAACTGGCTGTTATAAATATGAAATCATAATAGACACAGAATAAAAATGATCTAGCAATAATTGTTTATGTTTTACTTTGAAAGCTAAGAAAATAAAGTTAATTTGCTGGCAGATCTTTTTTATAAAAAATAACAAATCTAAAACTGCACTGTTCCATCTCCTCCTAACACCCAGCCCTGACTCCCAGCTCATGAAGCCTCTAAGATCAATGGCAAAGTTTCTATTTTCTGTTTTAACCTAAAG
This sequence comes from Macroglossus sobrinus, assembly GCA_004027375.1. Classification (NCBI taxonomy): domain Eukaryota; kingdom Metazoa; phylum Chordata; class Mammalia; order Chiroptera; family Pteropodidae; genus Macroglossus; species Macroglossus sobrinus. The sequence continues at coordinate 1,318,351 of PVKZ01000151.1, read as the reverse complement.
ACATTTGAACAACTGACCTGGAAAATCTGGAAAACAGAATTCTTTTAGTCTAATAGCTTTTTCAGGTAAAATGTCTGTCCTCTGCAGTGCTGGACAACATATGCTCAGCAGCAGGTATCTATTAGCCTGGATCCCCACAAAATGCTTGAAGTACTAAAGAGATCAAAATGTAAGATGGAGGCTTCTAGATGGGTCTATGTTCACTCTATTTCTCCTATCATACATTTAAATTCTTGAACCTTGTAAAATCTGTTCTATTTGCCTCCTGTGTTCAAATCTGTTATCCTTCAGACTGTTACTTCCATTAAAAAAAAAAAAAAAAACATTTTACTCCCTTTTTAGATTTAAAGAATTTCCTGAGATGCTTGACATAAAACCTATGGAAGTTTTACAGATCCATTTTCATTCAATTCAAGACAAGAAGAATAAATGCAAATGGTTATCCCTAGTTTGTTGTGACATTTCTAATTAGAATCTCGAAAGAGGCATAACATACTGATGTATAGGTCAAATTTCATTACAATAATTACAATAATGAGCAACTCAAAGATAAATGTACCATTTAGTATAACCAAGTGTCTAAACAACCATGTTAGAAATGACCATGTTTAAGAACTTATAGTAAAAAATTATTTTTCTCACTGTACTTTTTCCATTAAAATTCAAAAGGTCTTGAGGAGAAAGGCTTTTTGGCACAAGATCTATTCTGCCAGTTTTAATAAATAAGTTAATGTGAGTTCTTATTATTGAAATATCTGTTAAATGCTTTGTTTCTTCCTATAAATTCAACTTCACTTTGGATGAGCAACTGTGATTTAGAAAGTCAAATAGTTTCAAGTAAATAAAAACCTACGTGTATATGCTTTTTTTCATATTTTAACCCAGCTGAATTTCTTTATGTATCTATGTTTCCCCCAAAATTCAGATTATAAGGAGTTATTATTGACTTTTTTATTCATTGTATATTTCATAACAAAAGTGTCTTAAAATATCAAGAATTCTGTAAAGTCCTGATTTTAATGAATGAATTGTATTATCTCATATGGTGATGATACCACATACACACTACACTATCGTACATTTTGGTTATTTCTTATCTACTCTTTACAATGCAAAGAAAATTCTCTACATATTTCTTTTAAATTATTCAGGATTTCCTTGAGGAAGATTTCTAGAAGTAGAATTACTAATGCAAATAATAATACTTTAATGATTCTTAATACATAACAAAAACTTGCTCTCTAGAAAGTCTGTACCAATTTATTCTCCTACCACGATTGTGTGAGAATGCTTGGTTCAGTAGATCACCTTCAGCCTTGAGTATTAACTTCAAAAAAAAATTTATACATTTGAAATATTAAAAAGAGAAGATATTTGTCTCTGCATAATTCTCCTTATTACACATTTGATATACTTAATTTATAAATTGTTTGCTCATATCGTCCACACATATTTATTAAAAACTTATTTTCTTACTGACATGCATGTATTTTATTGATAAATTATCTATTTATCTATTCATCCATCTATTTAGACAGACAGGAAATCAAGCATAGTCCACTGTTATTTACAAGTAACATTTCCCTAAAATGTTATGTTTCTCATAATTTTACTTATTACATTTTTATTTACTTAAGGTATTTTTAGGTAGCCCCTATTTGAAAAATAAATCTTGTTCATTCCATTTTTTTTATTAATTCATTATTGATACTTAATTTTTAGTCTGTAGTAAATTTAACTTTATATGAACTGATGTTCAAATTGCCATATTTTTTCAAGTTTCTTATATTAACTACTATTTTTCTAATAAAGTATCCCTTCTCTATTCATTCCGTAGTCTGCTTAAGGTCTACATCTGCTCCAGTCTGTTGCCTCTTATACAAAAATCACATTGGCATTACATTTATAGTTCTAAAATGCATTCAGATATAAACTAAAATGGATTAAATGCAAAGGAAACAATGATAGGTATTTCTATTTATCTCAGAGGCTTACAACAGCCAAGATTTATTTCTTGTTCATTCCATATGTCTACACAGGGTTAGCTGCAGCTCTTCTGGATTTACTCTAAAATATCAAAGATTTCAGGGCTCAGGAAAGAAAAAAAAACCTGGCTTCTAGAATGCTTTCTGCACCTATATTTCATGGTCCAAATCCAGATACAAGACAAGGTCTGAGTTCAAAAGTATGGGATCTTATAATCTTCCTGCAAAAAAAGGTACAATGTAATACCAGATAAAGGTCTACAATAAATCAACTTTAAAAAATTTAATTAAGTCCCAAGAATGATCCCATTGTACTTTTGATTGAAATAATCTTAAACACATATATTAATTTAGCACAAACTGGCATACTTATATTTAGTCTTCTCATCCAGATACATATTTCTCTTCATTTACTCAAATCTTTCTTAAAACTCTCAGCTCATTTTTAAAATTTTTGATAGTTCTAAGAGAATTATTCATTTTATTTAGTTTATAATAGATAAGTTTTAGATATTTTTATACAATAATAAATTGAAAAAATTCCAATTATAATTTTAACTGCTCAACGATGGTGTAATGGAAAAAGGCATTTAATAAATATTGATATTGTATCTGCTATTTGGTTGGATGTTTTTTAATCCTAAGGAATTTTAAGTGATTCCCTATGACTGTGATGCTCAATATAGTAGCCACTCTCCACATTAGTTATTTAAAATAATTAATATTAAATTAAATATTCAGCTCTTTGGTCACACATGCTACATTTTAAATGCTTAATAGTCATGCGTGGTTAATAGCTACTACTTTGACAGCCACTAGCTGAACTCAGGCCTTGCCTTGTGACTGACTGGATTTGAACTTCCACCATTGCAGAAAGTTCTATTAGACAGTACTGCTGTAGGGTTTTCTAGATATATAACCCTATGATCTGTCCATAATGTTAAATTTTTCTTCTTTCTAAAAGTTGTGATTTTCCTCATTTCTTTTTTTCTGGTATAGAGAGTATTGCCTGGAGTGCCAAAACTTGTCAATATTCTGCCCAAATTGTAACTATTACCATTCATTGTCCTTTTATTTTCTAGGTATTTTGATGTTGAAAGTAAAATAAAGAAAAAAATATAATGAAAGAGAAAGGAGATGGTGAAAACAGTATTCTGGCTTTCTCAAATACTAGTACTGAAGCAGTGGAAGTAACATTGTCCAGTTTTTTGGTAGGCATAGACAATGCATCTATAAGGTAGGTGGGAAGTTGTAAAGAAATGAGGCATTCCGCTCCTTACTTTTGAGCAAAGCATGTGGTGAAACATGCATTGGATATAGATTGCAATTCTTAATGAAACCTCATAGGTTTTATCATTAGTGCATTATACTTTTCCAATTCTATCATCCTAAATTATAGCATTATATTTCTCAGTTTTAAAGTGTCTTGGATTTTCATTTTCTCTTGTGTGTTAATATTTTCCAGTTGAAGATAATAACAAACTCCATCACTAGCCAAATACCACATTAAATCAGAAGTTTATGTTGATAATATTATATTTCCAGACTTTTCCTTTACTCACATTTTTTGTAGATACTTGTGAACCTATTAAATACGTTATTGACAATAAATCTAAGAGCAAATGACTGCCATTTACTTAACTTGTTATGTGTGTAAGGCACGTCAATAAGCTTATAAGTCATACTTCTGACAGTTTAAATATAATAATGATATCATTAAATACCAACCAATTTTAATTTGAGGAAAATAAGGCTCAGAGAAATTTTGTTAATATTCCCAAAGTCACAGAAGCAATACCTGAAGAAACAAGAATTTGGAACTAAATTTATTCAGCTACAAAGAGATTATTTTATTGATAAAAAGTACTATATACGTATATATGCTTTTAAGATGAACTTGATAAATATTTCTGTGTAGTACAATTTAATTGGAATATATTTTTAAAACATTCTTAATTTTTACTAGAGAAATAACAACAGAAAGATTTTCAGAAATAAAATATGAAAAAAATTTTGGTTCCCTTGTGAAACACAGGTGCTTTTAAAATTTGAGATTAAAGTTTCCTGTATTAGAGACAGATTTTTTTTTAAGTAACTTGCGATTTTGTCACTATCTTGAGAATAAGAGAAATATAATGAAATAAAAGAAAGTATGTGTGTATTACACACTATTTATTCCCTAAATTTTATACCTGCTTGCTTTGTAATTGGGCAACTGTATAATTAAAGCTTGTAGCTCCAATAAAACTTTCCAGAAGCAAATATTTGCATAGTACGTATCAGTCATGTTTCTCATTATGTTGTCTTATTTAAAGTGAATATTTTCTCTGCTAATGTTTACATTAATAACTTTCATAAATATCAACAACCACAAACTACAACTGTGTAAATGTCCTATGAGACAATAAAGTAAATTTACACTAATATTTCATTAATACAAAATACCTTATACTTAAATAAATTCACATGCATTAAAGTCCTTATGTTACTTTCATAACAAACTATATTAAAACTCATTTGTAAAACTTCATGTAGAACTTTCTCAGAGACAATATGAAAACATTTTTGTCAATGCTGCCAAAAGAGAACTTTGCATTTTGACATTTAACTGAAATATGAGTAAATATATTTTATTTTGAATATTTCTATTTCTCTAATTTTAAATGCATATGAAGCTATATTCAATAGTATAAAATTAATTTATGATACCAGACACTGAACTTAGGTAAATTTAATTTAAACATAAAATTACTCCTAGGTATATATAGAAATTTTCTTTTTTTATCTCTGTTTTCTTGAGCAAAGTATACCAGATACTAAAAGGCCTGAGGAGAGAAATGGATGATTTAGGAGTGGGTGTTAATAAGTACCACTCCCATATCTCAGCTTCAGAAAAGTAGGAGATATGTTTCCTCTAATTACAATCTTTATGAACATTAAATAATTATTGAATAAATAAGTAAGTAAATAAATATTAAACTTACTTCTAAGAAGGATTGTTAACTTAGGATGTGGATTTTGTTTGTTTAATAAATGTATGTTTCCTGAAAATAGAAAAAGAAATCTAAAGCTAGATACTATAGAGACATTCTCCTTGACTTCTTGATCATTCTAGGATGGGTATTATTATTTCTGTATTTATCAAACACATGAATATGAGGAAACTAGGGTTTACAGAATTTAAGTAACTTACTAGATAATATATCTAGTAATCAGTAAGGCCGATACACAAGAACAAGTATGACTGGCTTCAAAGCCCATGCTCTTAAACCATATAAATGTCACCAGAAGATCTGACTTTCTTTCTTGAGTTCTCAACTCTATACATGAATAGTTAAGGTAACTTGGTTTAAGTTCTAGTTTTGCTATTCATAGATCCCATAATGCTGAGTAGCCACTTCAAAACTTTGAGCTGATTTACTTACTGAGAAAATGAAGGAATTAGAGGTAATATCTAAAATCTATGCTTGTAGAGCAGATCATTAATCTGAAATTTACCAGCTCATTTTTGCAATTATAATTTATTCAATCTGTAATATCTTTAGTTTAGAAATGTGTATTATTAACTGTATAAAAACAATAGCTATCGGCATGACTGCAAATTATACAAAATATATCATTAAACAAAAAGAGATGCCGATTCATAGAGAAATTTATTATCTATCACAGCTCACCTGAATATACAGTCCATCATTCACAATTGCATGAATTTCATGACACAACCTTGGGGAAAAAACTTGACAGTTCTAGCCAAATAATCTCCTTTATGGTAATATTTTTTCTAATATAAAAGTAATTTTATAAGTTTTAAAATAATACTATATCTTCTGTTCTTTAAAATATAATCTCTCAATGACAGTGGCCAAGAATCAATGAGTGGTCCCATAGAGAATTACATGGTCTTTAGCTTCTCTGGAGAGATATGATATTTCAAGTATAGGATGATTCATCACATGGTTGATATGCCAAATTTTCTTTTGGAAGATTAGGTGTTGCAAGAAATACAATGAGCCATCACCATGCATCTGGAACTGGGCTAGAGTCTGCCTGCTACTCTGGAGTGGCTAAGTGAAAGGACTGGCATGTATCCAAACTGCTTATTGGGCAAAATCTTCTGAATTTTGGGCAAATGCTGTTTTCAGACATTCTGATATACTCCATGTGAAGAATCAATGCTCCCTTGTTAGCATAGAGAATCTTACCAGCCTGATAATTCATAAAACCATTAGCATTTTTATTGATCAAAAATCCTTGAATGTTCCCAAAACTTGTGCTCAACCTCAGTCAATATTTGTCGGGGTTAATTCTCTACTATTTATGATTCACAGCCTATACTGGATACTTTATTTCTTTTGTGTTCTGTTCACTCATTTCAATCTTTAGAAGAGGTTAATAAAAAGAGAATAAGAGACCTGTGCACTTTAGGGTTTACCCATGTACTTGGAGAATACTCACTCACAATAGGAGAGCCTTAGCACTGAAGCAAGGTAGCAGGTGATGACCACTGCTCAGAAAGAAGATTGGGTTTAATATTCATTATTATTAGGTGCTCATCACAGCAGCTATAGAAAATCAAGTTAATGAATTATGGGTTCAAAAATAAGCACAGACTAGATTCTAAATCTTGGCTATTATTCACAAATGATGCTAATTTTTCAAAAGTTTCTCTCTCTGGTTTAATTTCACATAGAAAATGTCCTCTTTTGGTGAAGTTAAACTCATGACTCCCCAGGTTTGAGAAATCTTCCGGATTGCCCAGGAGGAAATAGGCCATTGTTCAAATGGCCTCAATTCTCCCTTGACCTTCAGTTCCCCTTATAACCATCTCACTCCCTTTCCCACAGCCTGTCCAAGGTCACACTTTGAAAGGGTATTAATCCACCAGGCCCAATATTAGGCTCAATTTCCCTTAGCAGAGCTGAAACAAGCAGAATTAAAATAAATAAATATAGAAAAATAAGAAATAGTTGAAAACAGAATTAAATAAAGAAAATAGCAGAAAAATAGTCCAGTTAATGATATGCATATTTCTTTTTGTACCATAACTATCTCATATCACTTATTAACTTTGAAATCAAGTACAGGGCTTCTAATAATTCCAATTGCCTCTCAGGATGTGAATCCAATAATGAAGAATAATAAATTCTTTTTACAGAAAGGCATTAATTTTTATATACTATTACTCAATGTATCCTTAATTATAATTTGTAATTTTGTCATTGCTACCTCCTGTATGCATTTTTTTTCTATCAGGGAATTTTATGTATAAGCAGAGTAGCTAGAAGTCTGAGCAGTATAGTTGAGGAATATTGCTAACCAAGTACATGTTTATCATTGGCTACTTATAGTAAATTTTAAAATTTTCCCTACTTTTACTAAGCACACTGAAAAATCTTTATACAATAAAATATATCATTTGCTCTTGCTTATTGAGCACTTGGTGAAAATATGATGAGAGAAATTTGAAGTCATTTGAAAAGGCTTCTGACTGTTAGATGTCAAATAAAATGCCTGCGATTTCAGCATTTCAGTTGTCATTTCAGTTTCATGACTTGAAAACAGAACCAAATTAAAAAAAAAAGACTTCTAGAAATATTGGGAGAGTACAGTTAAAGTATTTGATGGGAATTTATATTTCAAAATATATTGTGCAATTTCAGCAGAAAGAAATCATAAATTGTTAATAATAACAAGCTTTAAATTAATTATAGGTTCAGCATGAGTCAACAATGTAAAGAGAGTCTAAAGAAGACAATGTGACCTTGGACTGACTAATGCCATTCTTAATTCAGGGAAGGTAGTGATCACGTTGCTAAATTCTGTATTGGGCAGGATATAGATACGTGTTTGATTCTGTAAGCCCCATTATTGGAGATCAAAAGTGGTAGATATCACTCAGGGAGCAGTAACGACAATTACTAGCGAAAGGTATAGAAACTTTTTATTGTTATTGATCAAACAAAGTTCCAGATGTGGAGTCAGAAGTATTAGGTTTGAACCCCTGTTGTTTTATGTGAAAGCTGAGCAGTTTTGGACACTTCACTATGCCCCTTTAAGGCCCAGTTTTTACTCCTATAAAACTGGTATAATGATGCCATCACGTTCATAAGATTCTTACGTAGGCCAAATGAGATCATTTACGTCAATTCATTATGTAAACTGTAACGCATTATGCAAATATGATATGAGAAATAGGTGATCCAGTTCTGAATGTATAATAACATACTATGTAAAAGGAAGAAGCTCATTACTTATGATCTCATAGGATTAGAGGCAGGTATAAAAGTAAAAGTGAAGCAGATTTGGCTGAATGTATGAAAGAACCTAATAATAACTGATAAAGTGTCAATAGCATCATTGGTTTTGAAATAGCAATAGACAGCCTCAAAAAAGTAATAAGCTTCTTCTCTTAGGAAGCATTCAGGGGAAAACTGGTTAAAAACCTAGATGAGGTAGTTGTGAAAGAATTTACTGGATAGCCTGTAAATCTTTTCTAGTGAAAAGTTTACCATTCTAGTGAAGTTTTGCTAGAATTCAAAATCACTAGTTAAAGACAAATGCACATTTAATACTAATTTTAACACCAATTGAAGGCACTAGTACTTATTAAGCACCAATCATATCCCAGACTATTTGTCTAATCCTTTACAATTTCCAAAGCTATTTATATATGAATAGAGAAGGAACAGAATTTCTGTTTGACTTCTCTCTCCTACCCCCAATATAATATAGCTGATAATGCAACAAGAAGTAGAAAGTTTGTTGTTCAAATGTTGTCCCACATTTCCTATGCATATATGACATTTTCTAACCTAGTCACCAAGATAGTGCTTAGAAAAGCAAAAGTATGTGGCTCAATACTGTAAGAGCAGTCAGTTGACAAAGGCGACAATAAGCAGACTAGGTAGAAAAACAATGCTATATCACTCAGAAAATAATTACCCTGTGAAATTCACAGCGTAAAAAATCTTGCCTAGCTCTTTAAATATGATAAAATAAAAAACTCCACTTCTTTTCTGCCAAATCGTGTCAGTGATTCTAGTTGGAGAAATAAGAGGAATTGAATCTCATGCTTCAGAAAGTCAGTTTGACACTGTAGAGATCAGGAAAATATTTTTTCCTTTGTAACACTGTAGCACCTGATAATTAGCTCAAAGCAAAGAAGGTCGCACTTGGGACTCCTCTGCTTTTTTTTTTTTTTTTTTTTTTTGATGCATCAGTTTGGCTAATGGCCTTCAAGGGTAAGGGCCCAAAGGGAGATGAACAAATGCCAGCTTCCATAACTTAAGATGTTATGCAAGATGTAGAGATTTTATTCTCCTTGTTGATTGCAGCTCTCTTGTTTGTAGAATGTGTGAGAATAAATAAAAACATTCTCTGCATTCTCTACATAACAAATAGGTGATCATTTGAGGCAAAGAAGGTGATTTCCTTATACCCAAATAATACCGGTTTATTTTACTAATCTAGGTTTCTCTTTCTGTCAACTCATTTCTAGTTTTGTTGGGAAAAGTGAGAAAAATGCTATAACAATAAATCTTTAATTGTCTCTGAGTCTATTTAGAAGCCAACTTGTTAGCCCTCTAATAACAAGTTGAAAATTGTTGAGGTGAGCACCTGTTCATACCCTTACCAGTGAGGACTTGTAGCAGATGAATGTGACAATGGGGAAATCCATGCATTCTTGTGAGTTACAGCCCCATTTTTAATGGTACAGGACAAAGAAATAGCAACAAATGATCACTGTAAATCCTTCTGTTTTTCAGACTCAGTTTTCAAAAGGTGAAAAAAAAATCACATAGTGTAAAGCTATTTGAGTTCAAATGGGAGAGGTGGCAAAGTGAGTGCTTTTACAGTTTAGAGAGCTCTATCTTGTAGAAGAAATAGGTGACCTGCTAGAATTTTATGGTGAGTAGACACAACTAAGTAAAACTATTAGAGATGGCAGAGAAAAATTTTCAAATTTGCTGGTATAAATCAGCAAGGTCATGTGTGCAAAGTGGTATATTTACTGAAAAAAGCAAAATTTGGTACATGGGCATACGTTCATACATTAAGAAAGGGGGACATGTAGACAGGCCTGGTCAATTAGACTCACATGAGCACAGGTGGAACTGTTTCTGGAAACTAGAAGATGTACTAGATTTATCTTCCTGCTTGAGGCTATTTCTTATTCCAAATACTGTAGATGAACCCTGTCTTTCTGCCTACATAAAAGGAGAAAAGCATTTATACTCTGATTTATTGAAGAAATTGAAGAGGAAAAATAATTCTTACACTAGATAGAAATGTTCTAGGAAGGTGGGTAAGGGAGAAAAAGGTTTTTGAAAAGACAGGTGAGAGTTGTTTGTTTTTAAAATAAACAGCACTAAGATTTTGGCAAGTGGAAGATAATGAAGGTGTGGAGTTATTTTTAAAAATAGGTACAATTTTCAAGATAAGTAATATATATGAGGATCTTCTCCTAAAGGGTTAATTAAGGCATTCTATAAAATAGTACTAAACGATAATAAATACATGAGCAATAGCAGATGCATGAACACTGCTACAATTCTAAGAAGAAATGATAGTGCATTTGTGCCTGGTGACTTTATGCTGAGGCATATGGTGATAGCCATATGCAGAGATTGGCTAATTGGCTCTCTTGTTCTCTTTCTGGAGTGTGAATCTAAGACATGACAGAAATCCTTCCTAGAGTCATCAACCTCCCTCTTCTCTACTTTCACTGGTCCATATGAGGATGAAGGAAAGGGTCATAAAAATCACATTAATCCTTATATATAAATACATATATTTATTGAGTGATGCTACACTATTAGCGACAACAGCAAACGTAGCATTTTTTTCCTCATGGGGTTTACAAGCTTCTGTTCAGGCAAGCCTTTAGACAATAACCACTGAGTGTGATTATTGCTGTGATAGAGAACTAAAGGCGCTGTGAGGTAAGTTTTTCTCTAAAGAAAGAAGAGCATGTACAAAGCCCCAGAGACAAGAAAGAGGGGGATAAAAATGGTCAGCTGAAATATCTCGAATATTTTCAGCAATCTTGATTTAAAAATCAATCTAAAATTTTCAGAAAAATTGAAACAGAACAATCAACTCCATCTTCAAAATGAGAATTTTTTTGTAAATCAATAACACAAAAGAGATTGAATAATTGCGATCAACTCAAACCAAAAGGGAAAGTGAATGCCAGTGCCTTTAAAGGAAGAATCAAATAAACTGCCAGCTGATTCACCCCGGAGAATACTTCATTGCATTCTCATCTTATGAGCATGTGCTTCTAATGGAGCCAGTAGATAAAAGAAATTATATAGAAATAATAAAGTATTTCCAGAAATTTTCTGAACATGTTTTCCCCCACACATCAATGTATTTATTCATTTATTCACAAACTTTCACCAACAGTGATGTTCTAGGTACTATATGAAGTATAAAGGATAATTAATAATTGTATTTAGTTTATAGAATTTCTAAAGAAATTGTACAATTTCTATAGAAATTGCATTCAGTTTATAGATTATTACATATGATTCTACATGCGAATTTCTTACTACTAGTTGGGACCAATAGTAAGAGCTCAACAAATGTTAGTTATTAGTTCTATGAAAACTCAACTCCTAAACTTATTACTCTTGTAAAGGTTAAAAAGTACAATTAAGACATGTTTTTCCCGAAGCCACTTGCTGTATTGTGCTATCAGTGAGCTTTTCTTAAAATAATCTGGAAATCTCCATATGATTCAAAAGTTGAAACAGCCTGATGATGTAATAATTATAAGAACAAAGTAGCCCTCCAGATATGTTGCCTAAATGATATAAAAATGTTAAGCTGTTAAATTGCAAACTAAAATGTCCCAAGGCAATCTATAATTAACATCATTTTTTTGTCTTTAAGCGTTAAATTACAAAATTTCACCTGTTTAATGTGTTAACAGCTCATAAGATAGAGACTTAATAGGGAAGATGGAAAAAGAGAGTGTTTTTATAAGTCGTAAAGCTTCAGTCATTTGGTGCCTCAACAAGGTATGCATTTTCAGGAGCCATTACCAAGTCTTAGAGACTGTATTTTTGGGGGTCTGCATTGGTAGAGGCAAAACTTCTGGCATTTCAGTGAAATGGTGTGAGAACATAGAACATATTTTCTAAACTTCTATAAAGCACAATAAAATCATGGAACTTTTGTGCTAGATTATATAGTGCTCTTGACAACATATCGTTTTTCCCCTAGTGATTTCTTCTTTACATTTTATTTACAATATTATATGATCTAATTTTAAATTATTTATGAAAAGTTCATTGAGGGGTCTTTCTTGATTTCCTCAGCCTAGTAAGCACACCTGACAGAAAAATGTTTCTGTAATTGCCTTGCTTAATCATTTCTAGTATGTTTAGAACATAATCTTTAAATATTAAATACTTCCAAATGATCTTAAGATTAACTAGATCATTTCTTGAATGTCTACAAAGTAATTAAAATTAAGAAAAAAATCCAATATACACAAAAGTATAATTAGAATATTAGTTGTGACATTTCTGAATATCTTAAATTTTTCATAATAGTATTTTTTTTAAATAGTGGTAATAGCTAAAACATGTATAGCAAAATATTGATAGATTTTGAAGATAGATAAAAGGTATATTTTTTCTATTCTTGCTTTATCTATCCTCCATTGATACTTTCAAAAATATTGTCTTTATTTTTTAATTTTATTATTTTTTTTAGCACAGGTTTACTGTGGGAATATTTTCAAAATGTTTTTACTTGAATATTTCAAAGCAAAATTCATGCAACATGTCAACTTACCCATTAATATTTTAGTATGCAGCTCAAAAACACAGAGACTTTTTCTGGAATAATCCAATACCATTATCACACTTAACAAAATTGATAATGTGCCTTATCTAATAGCCTACTTTCAAATTACCCCAATTGATAAAAATTGTTCTTATATAGTCTTTTTATTCAAACTAGGATCTAGATAAGTTGTATTTACTACATTTAGTCCTAATGCTCCTTTTAGTATTTTACGTGTCTATGAATCTGGAATAGTTTTACTATTTCCATTTTGCTTATCTGTTTTTACTTTTGCATGTAGTATTCTTCTTTTAGAAACTGTATTAGATGTCCAGTAAATGTCCCACATTCTGTAGTTGACTGATTGCTTCCTTGATATGTCATTTAACTTGTCCCTTTAGTGCCTGAATTTTCTCTCAGTCTGATTTGATTTATTTTCTTTTTATTTTTTCCATTGGTACAATAATACTGCATAGGATCTGAAGCTTATTTGATATTACATCCTACTATCTGGTTTTGTCACTGTATATAGGTGATGCTAACACTGGTTATTGACTTCAGGAAGTGACCATAAGACTATGTCAGGTTAAAATTCTCAATAAACCTTTTAACTAATGGTTTTACTATTATCTATTGATGACTCACCTGAATCAATTTTTTCAATAGAAGCAAAATAATGATTTTTCAATTTTATCATGACTTTTGCATTTATTAGATGGAATTATTAAGTATAGAACTTTCATTAGTCAAGCTATTTAGTCATTCCCCAGTACAGTTCATACTGGATATCAAAATAAATGCTGGATAATTTTCCTGTAATTATTAATGTTCATTGTATTGAGTTGGTATTCTAGCAATATTTGATGGCATATAAGAAGTTTAATTTTTTTCTATATAAATATTAACTTATTTTTAATGTATTTTTACTGTTTTAATTGAAAGTAATTATTATTTTTGTTGTTCAAATTGCCCCACATTGGGCTGAGCACTTCAAGTTAATCTATGTGTCCTTTTTTTATTTTATGAAATTTATTGGAGAGACATTTGTGAATAAAACCATATAGGTTTCAAATGTACAATTTTATTATACATCATCTTTATATTGCATTACCATCCAAAGTCAAATCTCCTTTTATCACCAGATATTTCACCTTCTTTTACCCTTGTCTGCCTCCTCACCCTCCCTTTCCCTCTAGTAACCACCATACTGTTTGTTGTCTATGTCTATGAGTTTTTGTTTGCCTTGTTTGTTGTTAATTTGTTGTTTTCAGTTTTATATCTCACATATGAGTGAAATCACATGGTTCTTGGCTTTTCTGTCTGACTTATTTCACTTACCATGATATTCTCACAATCTATCCTTGTTGTCACAAATGGTGGTATTTCATCCTTTCTTATGGCTCAGTAGTATTTCATTGTATATATGTACCACATCTTTTTGCAATCATCTATTGAAGGACACTTCAGTTCTTTCTATGTGCTAGTCACCATGAATAATGATACAACTATAAGACATTAAAAAAATTGAAGAGACACAAAGAAATTCGGTGTTTGTGGAAAGAAAGAGTCAATATAGTTAAAATGCCCAGATTACACAAAGCAATATATGAATTTTATGCAATTCCCATCAAAATCCTAAAGGCATTTTTAAAAGAAATTGAAGCAAAAATCATCAGATTTTCATGGTACTACAAAAGACTTTGAATAGCCAAAGCAATCCTGAGAAAAAAGAACAAAGCTAGAGGTATCCTACTTTCTGACTTAAGATCAAATTATACTACATAGTAACAATAATCAATATCGTATTGACAGAAAAACGGACACACTGACCAATGGAACAGAATTGAGAACCCAAAAATAAACCCGCATGTATATAGGAAAATAATTTTTAACAAAAGAGCCAAAAATATGCACTAGAGAAAAGAAAATTTTTTCAATAAATGGTGCTAGGAAAATTGGAAAGCTGCATGCAAAAGAATGAAACTAGACTGTTATCTGTCACCATATACCAAAATTAACTCCAAACAGATCAAAGGCCTAAATATAAAACTTGAAACAAGAAATTGCATAGAAGACAACATAGGTACTAAACTTATGGACTTTAGAGAGGATTTTATGAATTTGACTCCAAAGGCAAAGGAAGTAAAAGCAAAAATAAATGAATGGAGATGCATCAAACTAAAAACCTCTGCATAGCAAAAGAAACCATTAACAAAACAGACAATTGGCAGCATGAGAAAACATATTTGTAAACACACATTCAACAAGGAGTTAATATCCAAAATATACAAAGAATTCATAGAACTCAACAACAAAAAATAAATAATTCAATTTAAAAATGAGCAGAAGACATTAACAGACACTTCTCTCAGGAAGACATACAAATGGCCAACAGATATATGAAAAGATGTTGAACTTCACTAACTATTAGGGAAATGCAAATCAAAATCACAATGAGATACCATCTCACACTTGTTAGAATGGTTACTGTCAACAAGACAAGTAACAGTGTTGGAGAGGCTGTAGAAAAAAAAGGAATTCTCATACGCTGCTGGTGGGAATGTAAATTGGTATAGCCATTGTGCAAAATTGCGTGGAGGTTCCTGAAAAAAAATCAAGAATAGAGTTACCATATGACCCAGCAATCTCTCTTCTGGGTATCTACCCGAAAAATTCAAGCAGTTACTTATAAAGATATATATACTCACTGTGTCCTTTTGACACACCTCATTAGCTTTTACGAAATCTTTCTTTTTCATTTTACATTCTAGGATTGTCTTATACATTTCCTAATCCATAATTGTAAAAAAAAACTTTAAGAGACTCTTATTTTTTTAAAAGATATAGAATAGTATTTAGAAATTACAGTCTGTGTTAGGAGTAGATTGTTATTTGATTGTCAGCATATTTCTTTTCAATGGACATAGATATGAAAAAGTAATCTTATAAAAGTTATAATAAATTCTTATACTGATATTTTTTATTTAATTTTAAGATTGGAGAATTTTTATTTAACTCTTTTTTACTTATGCTGAAAATTTTTGTTCTTGAAAATATCAATTTCTTAAATTTCTCTTACCATACACATGTAATACGTCTAAATAACTATACTAACACTATTACAAATAAGACTATTGCATACAGCTCTAATTTCTTTGTAGCTAAATTTAGCTTTAGACTATTATTTATAGACAAAACACTGTGTCCTAAATTTAATAGAAATAACTCCTTCCTCTGAGTAGTTGTCACTGAACTAATAATGATTTAGATTTGTTTTATCTTGGTTATAATATTTAGAGTTTTTAAAGTTTTTATTTGGCTTTGTTGTTTTATTATGTAAAACATTCACATGATTTCAAAGGCAAACTATATAATTAAGTATGTTTCTTATCGCAGTCTTATTCCTCTTCCTTCCACCCCATTCCTTTTTTTCTCCCATGGGTAATCATTTTTATTAGCTTTTAGTTTTATTTTTTCATTGTTGTCTTTGGCACATTTAAGTAAATAAAGTGTATATATTTTGATCTCCCTTCTATTTTTCACATATTATATACCACAATATATACACTGTTGTGCACATATATGCTAGATGTCACTCCTTATCAGTTCACAGAGATAGCCCTAATTTTTTAAAACTTCATAAGTTTTTGTGGTGTGTACCGTTATTTATACAAATCATCTGCTACAGATGGACATACTATTTATTCCTAACCTTATGCTATTACAGATAATTGCATCAAATAATTTTATATAGTAATGTGCCTCTTAACCACAGGGATACATTGTGAGAAATGTGTCAGATAATTTTGTGGTTGTGTGAACTACAGACTGCACTTACACAAACCTAGATCTTAGCCTACTAGACACCTAGGCTGTATGATATAACCTATTGCTCCTAGGCTACAAACCTGTACAGAATGCTACTGTACATAACAACCCAAGATTAAATCAAGCCCAAAGAAAATTATGCAACCAAGAGATGCTACAAACATGAGACATATGAGGCTGCTGCTGGTGTAATATGGAATACTGATTTACAACAAAACATTTTTATAAGTAGAAAGAGTACACTCTAAAATAATGATTAAAAGTATAGTAAATACATAAACCAGTAACAGTCATTTATTATTATTACCAAGTATTATGTATGGTACCTAATTATATATGATATATTTTTATACAACTGTCAATGCAGTAGGTTTGTGTATACCAGCATTGCCACAAACACTCAAGTAATGCCTTGCTCTACAATACTACCATGGCTATAACATCATTAGGCTATAAAAAAAATTTTTAGCTCCATTATAGTCTTATGGGACCACTATCATATATGCAGTCTGTTGCTGACTGAAATGTTGTTATACGATGAATGACCATATAAAAGCTATTTTGTAGTTCATCAATCTAGCTTGGGGGATAGATTTCTGGAAGTGAAATAGTGTGGTTCAAAGTTTGAAATCATTTTGCTAAATACTGCAAAATCCCTCTTATAAGATTTGTAACACTTTGCAGTCACATTAGCAATGTATGCTAGTAACTATTTTACTACATACTCACCAACAGGTTATACTGTGAAACTTTTTCTTTTAATTTATCTTTTACAATCTTGGAGGTAAGATATGTTATCTTAGTGATTTTCATTCATTTTTCTTTTTTATGAGTGAATTTAAATATTCTCCCATTTGTTTAATAAATAGTTGTGAATTTTTATATAAATTATTTATTTCATTTGCATTTTTATAGTAAGTTGATACTTTTGAATATTGTTATATTTTCTTCTCATTTAAGAAGCTCTATGCATTTTAGAGTTATTAATTCTTTGGGCTATAAATTGCAAATTTCTAGTTTCTCATTTGTCTTGACTTTTTTTTCTACTTAATATTTTAATATTTATTTAATCAAATATATTATTTTCTTTTTATTACTTCTTACCAATTTTGAATCATAGTTGGGAAGGTTTTATTGTAGCCAGGTATAAAACAATTCACCCATGATTTCTTCTTGTATGTGTATAATTTTATTTTCTTATAGGTATATAAACAATTTATTTGGAACATATCTTCTTATGTAATATAAAATATGAGTACAACTCTACCTTTTTTACTAAATGAAAAAAAATCTGTTTGTCTTTAACAATTGATTGAAAATATTCTATATCAACTTTTTTTTTGGATATATACTCAGAGATAGGATTGTGAGATCACATGATAGTTCTAGTTTTAATTTTTAATTTTTTCCATAATGACTGTACCAATTTGCATTCTTACCAATAATGTCCAAGGATTCTCTATTCTCTACATTCTTGCCAACACTCATTATCTCTTAACTTTTTGATGACAGCCATTCTAATAGGCATGAAGTAGAATCTCATTTTGGCTTTCATTTGCATTTCCCTGATGATTAGTGATGTTGAGCACTTTTTCATGTACCTATTGGCCACTCATATATCTTCTTTGAAAAGTATTCAGATATTTTGCTTATTTTTAAATCATTTTTTATGGCTAATTAGTTATATGAGCTCTTTTTATATATTGAATATCTATCCCTTTTTAGGTATATTGTTTGCAAATATCTTCTCCTAATTCAAAGAATGTTTTTAAAAATTTTTTTTGATTATGTTTTTTGCTGTTCAGCTTTTTAGTTTAAATTATGGAGAAATATAAAATATGAACAGACATATAAATAATAATAAGATTGAATCAGTAATCAAAAATCTCTAAACAAAGAAAAGCTCAGGACCAGATGGCTTCACTGGTGCATTCCACCAAAAATTTGGAGAAGAATTAGTGCTAATCCTTCTCAAACTCTTCCAAAAAATTGAAGAGAAAAGAACTCTTCCATACTCATTTTAAAATGTCAGTATCACCCTGATAACAAAGCCAGAGAAAGAAATTACAAAAAAAACTACAGGCCAATATCCATGATGAACATAGATACAAAAATCCTCAACAAAATATTAGCAAATTAAGTTCATCAGCACATTAAAAGGATAATACATCATAAACAAGTGGAATTTAACCCTGGGACATAAGACGGTTCAGTGTGCTACAATCAATAAATGTGATACAATACATTAAGAGAATGAAGAGTAAAAATCATATGATCATCTCAATAGCTGCAGAAAAAGCCTGTTTCAGCACGGCTTTCACTTCCATCATGTTCTGTCTCAAGTTTTATGTGCAGCATCTTGCATTACTGGACCTTGTGAGGTTTGAAACTCTATTGGAGCACAAGAGACCTGAATCTTCAACTTATTCCGATAGCTAATTCTTGTTTCATCTCTGGGCCCTTGTAATGATGGTTACCTTTAGAGCCAGAATTAAATCTACAAGTTATTCCTCCCAAGTTCTTGTACTTTAGGGTTTATTAGTATCTTACTGCAAGGAGCATTACTAAAATCTCAGAGTTGCTCCCCACTCCACTTATGTGCAGCCACTAAATGCTCTTCCACTTTTTCAGCATCTAAGGCAAATTAAATACAAACTACTTCAAAACAAATTAAAGAAAACAGCAGGGGAACTGATTAATACATTAACTGTGACACTGTGTCTGCCCCAGTTTTTGAATACATCTTCACATATGGCAAAGTTTAATAAAAGCTCATGTTTTTAGCTACCAGTCAGCATATCTTACTGACCTTGTTATTTTCTTTACTTACCACTACTGACAAATATAAGACCTGATTTTTATATTTTGCATATATCAGCACTTTTTCGTGAGTTTAGAAACAAGACATTGGAGAATCTGCTTGATGTTTAAAGACTCATTTCTTGACAAATGTAGAGTAGTGTGACTAATAAGGACAAGATGTTCATTCATTCATTTCTCCAGTTACTTCACATCTGGTGTCCTTGTTATTCCACTTCAGTGAGATTTTTCCTCATCTAATTTTATTACAGCTCATACGGGAATGCTATGATTTATAAGCAGGCCTGATGAGATGCAGAAGTTGCCACTTTGTTGAGAAATAAAAAGAAATTCTTATTCTTTCCAATTTGTTGAGCTCTGATGAACTTTGTCTATTTTGTTTGGTTGTTTATTAAAACCTAAAAAGCAAGAGTTTTGGAAGTGTGACATCAAGATCTGAATCCTGGTTCTAAAAGAAATAAGCTGTGTGGGCTTGAAGGTTTCTTAATTTCTCTGACTCTATTTACTTTTCTGAAAAAGTCAATATGATACCATCTATCTTGCACAATAGTTTTATCAAATGAGATTCACAGTTCAGTTCCCAGTCTATAATAATAATGAATAAATGTTTGTTCCATTTCAGTTACTCTAGTGTTAACCTTCCTAGTATTAATAACGTCATTGTATGGCTTAAGATGCTCCTCATTGGCTACTGTTTTAAAAACATGTGGGCCATAAATTTCAATGACTCCTCCATTTTATGGGACACGAGAGACATGGAAGTAGAGAGTATGGATGGGTACAGTTGATTCACTGGTTAAAGTTGTTTATTAATCAAAGACTTGTTCTGTGTATTCCCTTGAAATTGTGTTTGGCTGCTAGTAACAAAGACTTGAATACCACATTGCCACTTTGTTGAGAAATAAAATATAGAATAGTTAGGGTATGATTAAAAAAAAAAGTCTAGCTTTAGACATGTCAAAGCTAATATAAAATTTCTGAAAAGTCATCAGGGACCTAATTTTCTTTTATTTTCTCCTTTGAAACCCTTAGTGCATTGTTTCCTTCCACAAAATCTTCCTTCTACAGCCTCATCTATCAGGTGTAGTGTTTTAGGCAGAAAATGAGAGGGGCAAAGATATAAATGGACTTTTCTGAAGCCCTATCCAATGACTTCACATTCCATTGACATATCTCACTGTAAGAGAGGCTGTGTAATAGTTTTTTAGTCCAGTGTAGCACCACTATTCTATTAAATTAAGGTTTTGTTAATAAGAAAAAGAAAGACAAAAAGAAATAACAAGATACTAATAGTCTCTAACATACTGTTTCAAATCAAGTAATCTTGCCCTCATTCTCAGAAGGAGAGCAAGAACAGAATAATATGGGATAGTGGAGCTAAGGGAGCATGTCTTGCTGTGGGAACACATCAGGGTCAGGAAGATGCTCTTAAAAGAAGTCATAGCTAAGATGGTGCTGTTTTAGGTAGGAGTAACACAGCATCTGAGGATATGTAAGATGGAGGTAACCATGGAATTGGGGGAAACCAAACATGCAGTGAAACACTAACATTAAGTAAAATAATAAAACCTTTGGGAAACAAAAAACTCTCATAATTAAGCTCTTGTTTTTTGTTAATTTGAGCAAGACTCGAAATTACTAGCAAGAAGATAAGATGTTTTCTTGAAAGAGCCTGATAGCACTCTTCTATATTAGCACCTTCATACCTCCTCATTTGCACTATCCTAAGTACTGGTGTGCCTCTAACCAAAGAGCAGGTTCAAAACACGAAGCAAGCTAACAGATAAGGTGTGATTAGGGGAAACTATGAGTACATGTAAAGCATTGAGAAAAAGCAGATTAGTGTGGTAGAGATCTGAGTCAGTCCTACTAAATAGAAAATGCAACCCTTCATTAGGACATTTATTTCAGAAAAAATAAAGTAAAGTTACATAAAAATTAATGTTATGTGTATAGAAAAATACACTTTCTTTAAAAAAATTAACTGATGGTTTAATAGGCAATAATAACAAAAATTTTATTATGGCAGATAAGTTATGAACATTTTAAAGTGATTAGAAACTTTTTAAAAACTTTCAGAGGGCTCATAGTCAAGTTTTTACAGATTCAAGTATTGAAGTCAACACACCAGGTAGTACAAGTCCATCTGATTCAATACACACTCAGGTGTTAACTTCATAGTAGCTTAGGTCAAGAAAGAGAACATTTTCCATTTTTAATAACTATCGAACAGTACTTGAAGAATTTGAGTTCTAAAGAAGTAACAGAATTACCTCATGCCATCTATTAGAAAATGAAATGTAGTATTTTCCAAGTATAACCCTAATGTCTCTTTTATCACAACATATTTTGTCCATTGTGACTCTAGCAAGCTTTACTTTTTAAAGACATTTATAAACGTGCACCAATCATTTTCAATTAATTAGAAAGCTAACATTAAATAATGGCTTTAAACTTGATGTCAACTTACATATGAGAAGGAGGATTATGGTAGCTCTGTGGTAATACTAAGCATTAACAAGTACAGCTGTCCTGAGGATAACAACTGGATAGGGAAAGACTACTGTGTGAGCTTGTGAAGAGAGAGAATCAATTATCAATCATTTTCTAAATATGAAAGTATTACTGGAGACATATTATTTAAATAACTAAAAAAGGAAATTGAAGCACATCACTCAGAAGTTAAAGGTGTTGACATGCCCTTTAATTTAGACTCTTTCTACTCTTTCTAGAATCAGGGTCTTTGCATAGGATGTTCCCTCTCCCTGGAGCACTTACTTTTTACTCTTGCTTTCTATCTCCTCTTCTTAAAGGTAATAAGTGGTCTGTCCATCCTTTGTGTAGCCACTGCAACCTACTATGACCTTTGTCCATTATAGTCATGTTATCTATTTATATAATTCATTTGTGTTTCTTTTCCAATATTCAATAGTCTCTTAAGAGTCGTCATAGAGCATTAGTTGTTATTCTGTGTCTCTGCTCCTACTTTAATGCCTGGTAGCACTTAAGAAATTCTTGCTTAGCTAATAAATGAAACTAATGGACATCAAAGGCATTCAAATATTTGTTAAAGTTGTACAGCTAAATTCAAGTTCTCTCCCACTCCAAATTGGAATGTTATTTGGAAATATCTGCCTCTTGTAACAAAAAAAAAATTTATTTAAGAGAAATTTTGTTCTGAAAATGACAAGTTACAACGTTCTCTTATCTCAACAAAGATTCAAAATGTTTTCTTTCAGTCACCATTTTTTCTTCCCTTAGGGGAAAATCCTGCTACATCTTCTATTTTTGCCCCCAGTTCAAGATTTTGATGTATCTGATGGCCTAGAAAATTTGCAAATAGAACTTCTAGTGTGCTGGGTTCCTGTCTGTTTTGCAGCAGATCCATAGGTGGTTCAAGGAAAATTTTGTCCAGGCCTGGGAAATGTGACCATCTAATTCAGGACTTTAAGTAAGAATGATAAAGAAAGAACCTTTATAAGAACTGATTACATAGGTTCCTAAAGGATGAAGGAAGTAAGAGAACAAACATTTATACTGATTACAACCTGTGCCGTAAGTACTGTGTCAAACACTTTATATAACATAGTAGTTAAGAATATAGGATCTGGACTCAAACTGCCAAGATTCAAATTTATTTTTGACACTTAGTAGATGCATGATATTGGAAAAGGTTTTTTGCTTTTGTTTTCAGATCCCTTCACCTCTTAGAACAGTTTTTAATCACCATTGTATTTACAGATATGAGCCTCAATGTCATCATCCATAAAATGAAGAAAGACATAGTTCATACTTCATAGAATTTAGGGGAGCATTAATGATATACGTCTGGCACATAGCAAGTGTTATATGTGTGTTTGCTTTATTATTATTTGAACCAAATCAAGTTTTTCCTTAAATTTCAATAATGAGAAGTTTGGATTTCCTGTCCAATAGCGTAAGTAAAATGGCCAACAGATATTTTTCTTTTAAGAAATCAGGAAAATCTAAAAGTCTAATGAGTGATTTGGAGAATGAAACAGCAGCTTTGCTATTACCAGGCATTCACTGTGTAGGCACTTGTTACTGATAAAAAGCATGTGGATACTTTCTGTCTTTTAGGTTATAGTCAAATGTATAAGCTGAATAGCACCAACAATTTCTAGAGTGAGTTTTCTTATTTAAATTGGGTTCTGAAAAACATTGAGTAGTAAATGAAAGTGAAGACTATTGAGGATTTGAAATGTAATCAATCAATATTCAGGTAGGAGGATACAAACCAAAGATGTCTTTTGTGAAAACTGTAATCAAGGAAACATTATTCTGTCATGTAAATTTATCCATCCAAGTGTACACTACATTTGACAGTGATGAAAATAAGGATTACTATCTGGAATAAATCTACTTTAGTAGCTACAAAGACTATCAAGACAGAAAGGCAGTTTCTGATGCAATCAAAACAAAGTTACTATTGGTGATTGGCAAGAATAATTGAAAAGATGGCTACTTTCATTATATTTTGAGCTAAAGAACTTTGATATCTACACATCTTAATCTCTCTCTACAGTCAATAAATCTGAATAGTCTACTTTACCACTATCTGTTCATAATTTTATAAGCAATGCTCTAAATAAGGAGAGATACTGAAATATTTACTTAGTATTTTCTAGTCAGAGATCAAAATTTTTAAAATCAGATCAGCAATTTCTTGTTCTGATAGTTTTAAGATAATTTATGAGCCACCAAGATTAAAGTCTAGGATGCTAAATAGAAAAATAAAATCTTTACAGACATTATATTACATGAATTAAGCAGACTGCAATAGAAGGTTTTTTTAAAAAAAGATCTTTACTGATATAAATGGTCAGATTCTAGTCAAATGGAGCAAATCTTCTGGTTAACCAATAGTTGTTAATAATCTTTGGCTTCTTTTGAAAATTCAATTTTAAAAAATCAGTTTTCTTTTGTGAAAAAAAGTAAGCTGAGAGTTTGACTTCATAAAACTAGTTGGATTCTACCTTTAGATGCCAAATAGCACTAGAATAAAAAATACATATACTTATCTTACAAGTTACTAACACTTTGGCAAATTTTAAGAAGGTCAATACTCAGCAGTAGATTAAGCCTGGGTTTAGTTCTAATGGTAAATAATATAAATTATTTAGTCTTTGCCTTAGGTTCTATCAACATGACAGAGTGGGATAATGCATCTTAAAGTACATGCTATAGTTCCTGGCACTAAAAAAAAATACTAATGATTTGCTGTTTCTGAATGTTTCATATCTACATGAACATGAATTCTGATAAAATATTTACATAGAACCCTATATTCATGATCTAATTCATACTTATAGCACCTCTGTGAGCAAAAATATGATAATTATTTAGGTCTTCAACTTATAGAGAAAACTCAATTATACATTGATGTCAGAATTTTTTTATTTTTTATAGATGAGAATAAAAGATTTACAATGACACAATTGTTTACTCCTCCTCTGATCTACTGAAGGCTAAGAATCTTAGTGCCTTCCTTTTGACTTAAGTATGCTTCAATGGAATCTTTAATTCAATAAAAAGTCAATACTTTATTATGGTTGTACACATATGAATTTACAGTAAAAATACATATTGGCTGAAATTAATGTTAAAATTATTTTGTCTTATCATCCATGATACCCTTGGGGCTGTAGATGTAAAATATCTGTCATTTCCGGGGGAGAATCTTGCTCTGAGTTCAGCTGGCTTTATTTAGTAAAAAAATATATAACATTTCTTGTACAAATTTTTGCATCATTAGGTACCAAAAAAAAAAAGTAGCACATAAGATAAATAACAAGTATATAAGTAGCACAGAATTTTAATCATGAATGAGTGTTTAACTGTTTTCAAATGATTTTTCTACATCAATTAATATGATCACATGAGTTTATCCTTTTTTCTGGTAATGTGATGAATGGTATTGAAATATTCAAATTTAAAACCAATCGTGAATTTCTAAATTAAGTTTCACTTGGCATTAAGTAGTCTTTTCAAAAAAAAGTTGTTACCATTTATTTCCTAGTATTTTATTAAGTATTTTGCATTAATATTTAAAAAGAATATGTAAATCTTTAATTTTCTCATAATATATTTGTGAGGTTATGATATCTGGATTATGCAGGTTTCATAAAACAAATGTTCCTCTATTTTCTGAGTTTGTAGGTTTGTATTATTATAAATGTTTTAAACGAAAACTCACTAGTGAAATAATCTATACCTAATATATTTTTGTAAAAATATTGTATAATGAATTTAAGCATTTATAATATATTTAGATATTTAGATTATCTATTTATTCTTTAGTTGTTATTAGTATTTATTTATTTTAATGAATATGCACTTTTTATCGAAGTTAATTATTACTATAAAGTTATTTTTAAAATTACCTTGTTATCTTTATAAAGCCCCCAGGATCTATAGTGTTATCGTGTTACCATTCTTATTACTAATATATTTCTTTTATATTTTCTTATTATTAATATATTTCTTTCTTATTCAATCTAGTCAATGGTTTATCAATTATATTAACCTTTCAAAAACCAAAACTTGATGTTTTCAGTTTTTTCTTTACTGTTTATCTGTTTTGTATGTCATTGCCTTTTGCACTTTATCATTTTCTTCTCTCTGCTTCAATAGGTAAAATTTTTATTTTTCTTTTTACTAGTTTCTTATGGTATGAGCTTAGATTAATAATTTTAAATGTTATATTATTTTTTTCTAATATTAGAAATTAAAATATAAATTTGCCTTTCAAGGACAGTGTTAGTTGTGTTCCACAAAGTTTGATATCACACATTGTTATTATGGTTTATAAATAAATCAAAATGTATTTTTATTTTCAATATGGTTTCTTTCTTGATAATGTGTTTAAAGATTTTTTATTTGAAATAGTTAATACTTTTCTATATATGTTATTTGTAGTGACCTCTAATTTTAGTTAAGTTTATTCCCATTTGTTTTTCATTTTTGTTTTTTTTTCTTGCCTCTTTTTTTGACTAATATAAAAAGAATTAGTATTCGTTTTAATATTTTCTTAGAACATTGGCTAAAATTCTTTGTATTTTTGTTAGTATAATTCTTTGTATATTTGTATAGTGGCTCAAATAACATTTTTTGAATTTTGATAAATGTATATAATATATAACCACTCTATTGCAAACTGAAAAAAGTACATTGGGATTAACATAGATGAGCACAAAAGGAAAAGAGGTAATAAACATATTTAAAAAGTCGCTCTCCTTACACGACTTAATTCAGAGAAAATAGTAGTTGGCCAATGCTATAACTTTTGATTTTAATTAAGTGTGGAATAAAACAGTGAAAATTAGCAGTGTAATCAAATTGTAGTCACCAAGGATACATCATTGCCATGTACTACGCAAAGAAATGGTAGCAAGTACAGGTTTTACTTCCTCTTAACACTAGCTGTCAAAGAAAAGATACTTGCATGAGCTTTCAAAATAAGAAATATGTTTCAAAACATTTATTATTTATAGCCTCAATAATGTCAAGAAAGATAATTTATAAAATTTTAAGTTACCTAAGAAATGTGTAGTGTATCTCAAATAGTGTAAAAGAAAATTGTGATTTTAAAAATTACGGTTAGAACAGTATTTTTAAAGATTTAATTATAGTGCAGATTGCTGAGATGTGAATTTTTCTCTCCTAAACTTGATGAAATTTTTACTTGTCAGAGAAAGTAATTAATGATATTGTACTCTTGAGAATTACAACACTGCACACAAGCAGTACACAATGAGAGAAAAAAAAAACTTTCTACAGTTGAATGAATGAGGGCCTCTCTTCTTTCACCCAAATCAAAAGTGAGAATTTGTAGTTGTTGAATTTGACAGTCTTTTCCACTGTTTCTGGTAGTTTTCAGGGTGAAACCTCTCCTTGGTTTATAGGTTCATGGCCAATTTAATTGCCTAGAACAATCAATTGGAACTCTGAACCTCTCATCATTACCATCAATTAGTAATTATGTGTTATAAGTTTCTAATTTGTATAATAAAGAGTAAAAATAAGCATGACTGGGTAGAAAATCTGAGTTATAGCTCAATATTTCCATTATTTAATATTATGAGAATTTTATTTTCCAAAAAATAGTTTGAGAAATTTTAATTTAATGTTAATTTAAAGGGAAAATATGAGCAGAAAATAATAAAATTCATTAGAATGTACAAAAATGTTATAAATTAGAATGTGTAAAAAGTTGTAATGTCTAACTGTCAGGGGCCCTGCAAACTGATGAGATAATCTGAATTACAGAAAAACTGAGCATTTTAATCACACAATTGTTTACGTCAATCAGTAAGTGTGTAGATAAATTAGAAACATCGGGATTCATCAGCTGAAAAATTCATTTACTTTATTAAAGCCCATTTTTTCAGAGTGATCATGGGAAATCTTCAGATTTTCTTTCTTTTGTACTCAAAGCTGATTCTTCTCTGTCAAGTTTGTAGCAAGTATGATGTCATGCATATAATTAAAATGACTTTATCAACTTTGCTTCAATCAAACAGTATTTTTTCTTCTTTCTACTATTGGTTTTGTTGCTCAGATTTCTTGAATTGCTATCTCTTCAAACCCTGCTTTCTTGGAACTATGCAATTGCCATTCTAGGTGAAACTTTAAAAGGCATAATTCTATCCTCAATCATAAGAGAAAGGAGCCATCAATTTAGATACTGTAATACCTTGTTCTTTTTTATTTTCCTTTCACTTTATCTGTATGTTTCAGAGACATATTTTCTGTTTCCATTGTATTTTCAATTGACTTTGTACCTCTCCATGAAATCTGATTTTTTCCTTTAATCCATAGAATATTATTGTTTTCATAAAATTATGTTGAATATAAAAGAGAGTTTAATTGATAACATTCTGGTGCTTTACTTGGCACATGGACTCAGAACATGTATTCTTAAATATACTTTAAGATTTTTTTCAGTTCCATTTTTTTAAATTTATTATTTTAAGAATGAAAGCAAGAAAAAAATTTAAGCTAAAGTTCTCATTATTATAGATTATAGTAAATTAGAAAGTCTGTTAGAAAGGACTTGGAGGGATATAAATTCGAAATGGTCTCAAAAAAAATAAACAGTGTGAAACAGTTTAAGAAGTAAACATCTAGGTTGGTGAAGAAGCATATAAGAGATTCCTAATAATGTGAAAAACAGTTAATTCAGGGATAGAAATGGGTAGGTTGTCACAGGGGAGACATTGCAGAAGAGGTAAGACATACACCAAGCCTTTGGTTTAATCTGAATAGGCTGATTTCTCTAATCAAAGTTCTTCTTGACATTGCAAATTTAATTAGATACTTGGAAACTTATAATTCCAGGATATAAAATTAAATTATGAAGATAAATTATCAAAAATGAGTACTATCACAAGACAATTTTAAATTTTGGTTTTTATTCATAAGAGATTTCATATGCAGATATCTTTTCTTGTAATACCTTTATCTGGTTTTGGTATTTAGATAATGTTGACCTCTTGAAATGATTTATGAATTATTCCTTCTCTAAGTTTTGGGAGAGTTTGTATGGAATTAGTATTATTTCTTTCTTTAAAAAAGTGATAGAACATACAAGTTAGGACATCTGGTTCTGGTGCTTTCCTTTTGAAAGAATATCAATGATTGATAAAATTTCTTTAATAGATATTGGTCTATTCAGATTACGTATTACTTCCTGCATGAATTTTGATACATTGTATCTTTCAAATTGCATTTTATCTACTATTTTGATTACAGTATATCTTGTTATTTATATATATATTTATACATTTATGTTTTTGTTTTGCTCAGTGTTATACTCTTTGGGTCTAAGATTGTATCTGGCAATTATTTATTTATTTATTTATCTATCAATCTATTTAACTATCTTTTTAAATCAATTAATTCACCTACAGGTCTAAAAGAGTACCTAACTCAAAGAGAAAGGTCTGTGGACACACCTTTAAATGATGAAGTTTTTAATGTTCTGTGAAAATTGACATGCTCCTTACTTTATCAGTGATATTTTCATTTTCATAATCTAATCATTATTTAAACATAATGTGATCACCAACCTTAACTCTCAAATCAATTAGAAGAAATACTTATGAATATCTGCTGAGTGATATTTACTTTGTGCAATTTGGTGTTGATAATGTGGAATAGTGAAACAAACAGCATTTTTCTAAGCTCTTCATGTTTACCTGCATTTACTGATATAATTATCTCATATGCTAAAAATACATTTTGGTATTTACAAAGTCTAACTAAAATTTGACCAAAAGATTTTTCTTTTTTAACAGATCAGCATGAACATATTCTTGAAGAATAAAATATAATAATAGATACTTGGATGTTGATCATTCTAAAGTTACCAAAGATCTATCCCTGGACAGCTTTGAATTAAGAAAAACTTTTTTTTCTTGAAAATTTTCTATTAGTTGAATTTTGAAAGATTGTTTTACATTAAATAGTGAATAGACAGAAACATTTTAATATGCATTAAAGACAGAAAGAACAGCAATAAAATTTTACATGGACCCATCCTCCAGCATTAGAAATAAATATAAACAGGATTATTCATGAACCCCCTTCTTCATTCTTGATGCCTTTATGTCCAGTTTGTTGATTTTTACTGCTATGTAGTATTTTATTGTTTGAATACAACACAATCTTGACACACCCTATTTTTGTTTTCAGTTTTCTCCTAGTCTGAATATTTGTATAAATAATCACAAAAGTGGAATTCTTATGTTTTCAGTTGTATACATTTTTCATTTTACCAGATAATACAAAAATGTTTTCTATACAATGGCTATACAAATGTATCTAACTACTAGTAGGTAGATACTAGTTAATAGGATAACCAGCATCAATTATGCTGGTTTCTCCAAATTACCAATATTTTATTTTGTAGTGTTTTAAATTTTTTGTCAGAATGGTACATTTAAATTAACGATTAATTGTAGTTTTAATTGTGTTTCACTATAAATTATATTTTTGTAAAGTCAATTATATTTTAAATATACTTCCTGTGAAGTGGTGGGAAGGACAAAATCCATTGACAGACATTAAAATAATTAGATGCTAATTTAGGTTTATAATTATATTTTGGGATATTTGCTAAATCTAAGGGGCCTCTGAGCCTAAATCTATACAATGATAAATTAGAAGACATCTTTCAGTAAAAATATTTTTGCAAATTTATGAAGACTACTATAATGAACAAGACTACTGCAGTGTATCTATTTCCTAAATTTAAGCTATCATACAGCAACTGATATATCAGAACAACAATTTCTAAAGAAAGGATGAGTTTGTAATTTAGCATTTTTTTCTATTATGGTTGAAGTAGTATAGATTTATCTGTACTTTCTACTTAGTGGCAAGTAAACAAACTATCATAAACAACTAAGTATGATTTCTTCCTTGTAATTAATATAGAGAAAATATTTATCCTTTTATTCTAAACAATACAGGATATATGTTTTTAAGAAAGTATAACACATCTTTGATCCTCACACCACAATGTTTCTGTTAGTGGCATAGAAAAAAATGGGACAGGGAAGTACAACACTATCTGATTTCAAACTATTCTCAAAGGCTATACTAATCAAAATAGCATGGGACTGGCATAAAAAACAGACACATAGATCAATGGTACAGAATAGAGAAGCCAGATATAAATCCATGCCTATATGGTCAATTATTGTATGACAAAGGAGGAAAGAATATACAGTGGGGTAAAGATGGTCTCCTCAATAAATTATGCTGGGAAAACAAACAAGAGACATACAAAAAAAAATGAAACTGGTTTATCTTCTTCCATGATGTACAAGAATAATCTCAAAATGGATCAAAGACTTTGGGTAAGACCTGAAACCATGAAACTTCTAGAAGAAAACATAGGTAGTAAACTCTCTGATATTGCTATTAGTAATTTTTTTCTGATATATCTCCTTGGGGAAGGGAAACTAAATAAAAAAAAATACACAAATGGGATTATATCAAACTAAAAAGTTTTTGCACAACAAGGGAAACAAAATGGAAAGACAACCTACTGAATGGGAGAATCTATTTACTTATGATACATCTGATAAGAGGTTAATATATAAAATTTATAAAGAACTCATACAACTCAACAACAACAACAACAACAACAAAAACAAACAAACAACTTAATTAAAAAATTGTGAAAGACCTGAATAGGTATTTCTCCAAAGAAGACATACAGATGGACAATAGATATGTGAAAAGATTCTCAAGGTCACTAATTATAAGAGAAATGTAAATTAAAACCACAAGGAGATATCACCTCACACCTGTCAAAATGGCTATCATCAATAAATCAAAAAACAATAAATGCTGGCAAAGATGTGGGGAAAAGGGAATGCTTATACACTCTTGGTTGAATTGCATATTGGTACAGCCAGTATGAAAAACAGTTGGGCGTTTCCTCAAAAAATTAAAAATAGAAATACCTTCTGACAGCAATTGCATTTCTGGGAATTTATCCAAAGAAAACTAAAACACTAATTCATAAAGTTATATGCACACCTACATTCACAATAGCCAAGATATAGAAAGAATCTAAGTGCCTGTCAATAGCCGATTGGACAGAAAATAGCCATAGCACTTTTCTGTCTTCTTTTGACATTTTACCTTGAAAATTTTACCTTGAAATGATGTATAATGAACATAACTAGTATAAAACACTTCAGTGGAAAAAAAAACGACCAAGAAAAGTTGGGAACTATTTATTTTTCAATGAATAGATTGAATAATCACCATACTTTCCTCATACTTTAAAATAAATGGCCATAACAAATACACTGCTTAGTTATGTTTTAATTAAATAAATTTCAAGCACCATGCATTACCTTGTATTTTCATGGACTCTTAATACAAAAGAAGCAAACAAATAAACAAACAAACAAACAAACTATATATAATCCTAGAGAAATGTAAAACCAACTTTACTGTGATATTCCATCTTTGGATTCCACCAAATGGCAAGTTCAGTTGATTTTTTTAAACATACCATAACCAGTCTAAGTAAATAGTCTAAGTAAATAAATAAAACTGTATGCATCAAAGCATGTTTATTGAGTCTGGAATTTCAAAGCCTGTTTTATTTAATACATTAAAACTTAATCTTAAAAGGTTTACTTTTTTATTTTTAATCTAATGCTTTTGCTTGTTGAAATAATTACTTTTAGACTCCAGAAGTAATTAGACTCTACCTTTCTTCTAAATTCTTTCTCAAATCAGACTAATTTCATCAAGTCTTTCAAACTTCATTAAGTCTTTCACCAGAGGATGAGAAGAAAGTACAATATAATTAAATGGAAAGAGATTTCAAAGAACTCCCGACTCTTGACTTTTAAACACTTAAGCTGAGATTCCTGACAAGTAAATGTGCTATGAGTCTTAAGTAGTAATAACTGGAACCTCTAGAAGGTCACTGAATATCTTTTAAAATTTATTTTTAAAAAGTATACATTGGTTTCTTTTCAACTGTTTCTAAATACTGAAATTTAATACTTATCATTTATAATTTTCCATTTTCAGTTTGTGTGCTTATATTTGTTTAACTTATAAATTTCCCTATTTATACAGAGATGATTGATTTTATATACACCTTATTCTGTGTAAACTTTTTTTATATTGACTTGAACAAATAATTTATTTAACCTAATTTATTTCAAACCTAACATGGAAATCATAATTTTTATTCTATATATCACAAAATTTGTTTTACACAACATATCAGATAAAACATAAGAAAGTCCATTATAAAATACATAAAGTGTTACACAAAATAAAAGTAATATTGACTTTTTTTGTTTATTTTATTCTATCACAAACCTAAAAAGGAGAATATTTAAAACTATTTTACAACAAATTAATGATATAATATCAATGCCAAAATGACAGAATATATCTGGAAATCCATATAAATAAAAAATTCTTCTTTTTATAGTTTTTAATTTCATCTCAAATTAACTTTTAGTAGTTTTGCAAAAATTATAGATGGCATTTCTCAATAAAAATAGAATTTTCTAATTCAAAGAACCCTCAGAGACCATCTAATTAAGCTATTTCATTTTACAGAGAAATATCTGGAGGTCCAGAAGCATGAAATAATTTGCTAACACTAAGTGTCAATGCTAGAACTTACTTGTCCTAGTTTACATTAATGCTCTTTCCACTTTATCAACTTGTCATTTGATTAAAGCCTTAGTATAGGTCTGCTATCCTAGAATACATGAACAATTAAATTGGATTAAAACCATTGAGTAAATTGAAAGTTATACTAAAAACAATATTAACTCTATACAGCTTGTGCTAAATACTTTTTGCCATGTAATATATTCCACGCTAGCACAGTTAGTATAAAAAGATATTGAAACATTGTGTGTAAGTTTTATGGATAATAGAAAATTTTTAAAATCTGTCCATAACATTGACTTGAAGCCACAGAGTTCTTTTGAGAAGTGTTATGTGGCATTTAAAAACTCTTCTTGATCATGTGTAAATTTTTAGCATACAAAATTGTGCTGTTCTCCCATTTCAGGAAACTTCCATCCTCCAAACACTCTCCTAGAGCTTTATTAACCTGATGCCTGGTTTTCAGACATAATGAAGGTAAGAAACCATGCTACCATTATTGATCTTAGGCTTTGGGGGATAACAACCAAAGCTCAAAGGTAGATAATATTGCAGACGCTTCTCCCCATGACAGCAAACCAAGTTCCATTACAGAATTTTTATCAGTAAAGAATGCTGACCTGGGAAGTATATGAAGGGGGACATGGAACATTTAAAATACCAAGGGCCCACTTACCCTTTATTCTAGCAGTGGCTGAACTAATAAAAGTCAAGGGTTATTGAAAACATATCTTTCTATCACTAGTATTTTTCTGCAGCAGTTATCACCACTGGGCCTAAGGGCTTTCACAAAAGAGCTTTTAACATGAAAACAGCAAGAAGCAAGCCCTAGAACTGAGCCGGATGGAGGCCCAACTGGTGCTTTTAAAAATAAGCTTGGAGAGCATTAAGCATCTCTGAGCAGGTACCTCCTTCCCCTTAAGTATAAAAATAGCATCTATGATCCTTTTTCTTTTAAGTATCTGTAGGAAATGAAGCCAAAATAAATAATGCTTGCAAAAAGCCATTTCTATACCCCTCAAGATTCCCAGTTCTTGTCTCTAGGGAGGATGGCTCTCACAGGAAATGAAGGGGCAGAAGTAAATAGACTCAGAAGAGAAAATTAAAAGTGAAATAATCAACAAAGTTGAGATAGTAATAAAAAATGGAGATTAATTTTTCTTTTTAAAATTTCAATTTATTTCTCAAACATTCTATTTGCCACTATGAAAGAACAGCAATCAAGTTTCCAATATTTCCATTTGTTTTTACATTTAATCATGACTTTAAAAAGTGATAGACTGGCAGTGGAGGATTATTGGACTCAGTAAATCAGTGGGGTCAGGGTCAGTACAAAGAACCGCGGGCTTGGCCAATAATCAGTAAGCTCAGGAGAAAGCATGTCTTTTGCATGAGGTAGTGGCATCCTTACACAGTGATTATTCCTGTCGTTTGTTTATTTGTTTACTAGATAAGAAAAATTTATATGCTTTGCATTTATCTTGTAAACAGAGGATTGATTCACAGACATAATAACACCATAGACTACTGTTAAGCATTTTAGCAAAACAGAATAACTTTGTAAAATCAGAATAATGAACATCAAACTTGAGTACAATTTCACCTATATATTTTGTGAAAGAGTAGCATATGGAAAAGCCTTGAGCTTTCATTTCTTTGTATTCTAGATCATATATGTTCATCATATTTATTTGAAAGCAAAATTAACCTCATACAATGACAAATTCCACAAAAATTTTTTTCTATCTATTTTTACCATGTTTACTTATTTAATGTAATTCTGAAAAATATTTATTAAATGCCTACCATGTTCCAGGTCTGTGTTCACATGCCCTGAAATCTGGAAATCACAGACAAGGAATAGTTGCATATAGTATTTAGAAGGGTAGGTTTATTTATTATATAAATATTTGGCTCTAAAGAGAATCAATTTTAGTTTTTTATAAAATTATTTTTTCTAAAAACAAATAATGTCTATTTTATAATCTATGTAAACATCCCACATAAGTATAGGCAGTCTGCAGTAGTGAATTAAAGCATCTAGACGGAAGGGATATATGGAATTCCCTTTCTGATAAAACACATTGCTTAGCTGCTAGCCAAGAATTCCTATCTTGCCTCCCTAAGTATTATAACCACTTCAACCTCCCACTGATATTAATGCAATTCTTAGAATTAGAGATAAAGATGCTTTGAAAGTCAGAAACAGATCTTTTATTGTTTAAATAACACCATAGACTACTGTTAAGCATTTTAGCAAAACAGAATAACTTTGTAAAATCAGAATAATGAACATCAAACTTGAGTACAATTTCACCTATATATTTTGTGAAAGAGTAGCATATGGAAAAGCCTTGAGCTTTCATTTCTTTGTATTCTAGATCATATATGTTCATCATATTTATTTGAAAGCAAAATTAATATGTACTGATCGTATATTATAGGTAGGCCTTGTGGTAGATATATACATTATCTATTTAATCTCTGCAATTACCCAATGAAATTGATATTATCATATTTATTTGTGGACAAAGTAATAAAGGCCAAAAACAAGTGTAACTCGCCCAAGCTCACTCAAGTAGTAAGGTCTAAAGAAGTTTGAAGTTAGGACTGTCTGGGTACAAAGTTTCACCATCTTTTCTCCATGTCATGCTGACTGTAGTATTTCTTCATCTCAGATTAACATAACATGTCATAAAATGATTAAATCTCCTTATTTCCAATGTGATAAATATAAACTGTTATGTTTGTATAAACTCATTACATATATTTTATGCAAGAAGCATTGATAGTTCATCTCTAAATTTTTCAGTTACTTTTGTTTTTATAAATATTGCTGTGAGTAATTATCGGGTTTTAAATGAATCATTTATTTTATTACAATAATTACATCTTAAGGTGTTAATTATTTGTGTTAGTAATTCCATGTGAAAGTTTAGAATATGTGGGAAACAAAAATTGTGACATGAGACTGTTTATTAACAAATGAGTAGTATTTAATAAATATTTTTTCACATGACAATTTCTCTTACACATGAGAATTACTTATTACCTCACCTTCATCTGTGTGAGGAAGTTAAAAATTTATATTTGAATAGTAGATGAATTACAAAATGATTGTTAACTTTATAAATGACTATTAGTTTAATAAATCAAATATTATTTATTTAAAATTTACTGTTCAAGTATTTTTCTGGATTTCCTTTGTTAACAACCTTAACTATTGCATTTGAATATCAGTTTATTTTAAAAATTTGTTTCCAAAAATTTCCTTACACACAAACTGTAATTTGACTTTAAAGAATATAAAGCCATTAAAAAATCTGTTTAATTATATGAAAGGATAAAAAAAAAAGGATAATGTGAGTGACAATGTGGGAGAGATTAGATATTTCTATACAATACTAGTGAGCAAATTGAACAAAGAGAATCAAAAGTTTTAAAGTGGGTGGGCCTTATCCATCAAGTTTACTTTTATAAGAAAAAATTCACAAAGCATGCATAGAAGCAAGAACATAGAAGCAAAATGGACACTGTCCAAACATTCTTCAGTAGGCAGTGGGAAAATTTTGTGTGTGTGTAACAAAAGACACTATGAAAAAAGTGAAAAGATAATCCCCAGAACAGAAGAAAATATTTGCAAATCATAGATCTAATAAGGGTATAATATCCAGAATATACAAAAAGCCCTTAGAACTCAATACCCAAAAGACAAATAACCCAATTTAAAAAATGAGCAAAAGACTTGAATAGACATTTCTCTAAAGAAATACAAATGACTATTAAGTACATAAAACGATGTTAAATATCCTTAATCATTAGGAAAATGCAAATCAAAACCATAAGATACTACTTTATGTCTACTATAAAGGCTACATTTTTTTGAAAAAAAAAAAAGAAAAGAGAAAATTAACTAGTGTTGAAGAGAATGTGGAGAAATTAGAACCCTGTGTATTGCCGGTAGAAATATAATATGATGCAGCCAATGTGAAACAGTTTTTCAAAAAGTTAAATAGAATTACCATGTGGCCCAGCAATTTCACTACCATATATCCAAAATAATTGAAAACAAGGACTCAAACAGATACTTGTACATAGATGTTCTTGCAGCATTATTGACAGTAGCCAAAAGGTCAAAACAATCCAAAGGTCCATCAACAAATGACTATATAAACAAATATGTAGTTTATATTTACATAATGGAATAATATTGTCATAAAAAGAATGAAGCGTTGATATACTACAACACAAATGAACCTTGAAAATATTATGCTAAATGAAATAACAGTCACAAAAAAATAAATATTGTATGATTCCACTTACATGCATTATCTAGAATAGGTAAATTCATAGAGATAGAAAGAATAAAAAGTTATTGCTTAAGAAATACAGAGTTTCAGTTTGGAATAATGAATAAGTTCTAGAAATAAAGAGTGGAAATAGTTATACAAAATTAATGTAATTAATGCCACTGAATTGTATACTTTAAAATAATTAAAATGGCAACTTTTGTTTTATATATTTTACCATAATAAAAGAATGTGGATTAAATATCCTCAGTTCACTCAGATTATTATTATGCAAACATTAAAATGTTGATGTAGATCTAAATTTATTGTCCATGATGTGTTTGTGAGAGGAAAGAATCCTCAAAAACCAGTTATTAGTATTATATTTGAATAAATGTGTATGTTATGGTGTGTTAATATATATATATATATATATATATATTTACATACATAATGGTTAAAACTAAGCTAAGATTTCAAGTAATTTTTTTTCTGAATTCAAATGTTGTCCTCTTATATTTATATGTAGAATTTTAAATATTAAGCTATTTCTGTTTTCAAAAGAAGAGAAAAAAATTAACAGTAACAAAAGAAAAATGTAAGAGGCTAAAAAATATTGCATGATTTCATGTACATGTGGAATCTAAAGAACAAAATGAATAACAATAACAAAAGTGGAAA
The DNA here is from genome assembly GCA_004027375.1 of Macroglossus sobrinus. Taxonomy (NCBI): domain Eukaryota; kingdom Metazoa; phylum Chordata; class Mammalia; order Chiroptera; family Pteropodidae; genus Macroglossus; species Macroglossus sobrinus. The sequence continues at coordinate 1,279,764 of PVKZ01000151.1, read as the reverse complement.
TAAACTCAGATACAGAGAATATTTTGAGGACTACCAGATGGGATGGGGGTTGAGGGGACAACAAAAAAAAAGGCAAAGGGATTAAGAGGTATAAATGGATAGTTGCATAATAAACATAGAAATGTAGAGTGTAGCATAGCAAAGATGGGTAGTAATGTAATAAACATGTAAGGAGTACTAAATTTAGTTGGGTGATAGCTTTGCGAGTTATGTGAACCTCTGATCACTAGCTGTACAACTGAAACTAGTCTATGATTGTATATCAACTATAACTGAAAAAAAAACCTCATTGAATTGTGCAATGTAAATATGAGTAACTGATTATCTATTACCTTTCAATAAAGCCAGAAAAAAAATAGGGGCAGAAATAGAGGAAAGAGGAGGAGAAAATGACACTTTCTTGCTGTGGAAAGTTAATGCGACCAGGCAATTTGCCTTGGCCAATGAGGTATGAATAGAAGAGCTGTGTCACTTCAACTGAAATCTTGGTCAGCATATCAATTGTCAAGTTTGCCTGTCATATTTTGACAACAGTGGAAGCACTGAGATGGAGCCTTCCTCAGCTTGGGTACCTGACAGATGAAAACATAGCTCAAAGCCCCCATTTGATTCATAAACAACAGGTAGTTGAGTGAGAATTAGATCTTTGCTCTTTTAACTAACCAAGATGTGGGAGTGGCTTTTACTACAGCATAACCTCACTTATCCAGAAAGATAGATTGACAAAGAACATTTTCAAGACTTCATTCAGAGATATGAGAGGGAATTTATTTAGCAAATAGTTCCTGAGTCCCTGCCTTGTGCCAGTCATGGTCCCAGCTAGGTTATAAATCCAAAGAACAAAACCCAGCCTTGAGAAGTAAGCATTTTAATGCAGGAAAAAGACAACAAAGAGTAAACTTAATACATATAAATCTTATGCTATTCCAGAAGATGATAATGCTATGGAAAAGCATTAGAGCAGGATAAGAGGAATCAGTAGATCTAGTGGGGATCTGGTGAGTTTAAATTTTAGATAGGGTGTTTAGAGTAGACCTCATTGAGAAATGACATTTGTGCAAAGACTTGGAGACAAATATACTAACTTCAAGTGACTGAACATAAGCTGAGTTGGAAAGCCAGAGACAGTAAATCGGTTATCACGCCTACTCAGAATGGAGAGAGAGAGAGAGAGAGAGAGAGAGAAAGAGAGAGAGAGAGAGAGAGAGAGAGAGAGAGAGAGAGAGAGAGAGAGAGAGAGAATATTATTGAAAAATAATCTCAATAGATATTGGATTTTTACGTAAATTTTTTGCACATAAACAGTCACATTTTCTTTTGTAATGTAAAGCTGTAAATTCTTTAAACTAAAAATAAAATCAATATGCTTATGAGCAAGAACTGTTTTCTCTAACACATTTTCATTTCATTTATCATTGCTTCCTCTGGGCCATAAATTGAAGGGGGTTGTAGAAATCATAGAGGGTTGAAAGGTTTCACTTTAAAGATTTCAAAATAACATTCACAGTGAATCCTGAGGTAATTGAAATTCCTTTGCAATACTATAAGTGTGTGTGTGTATTCTGTATATAATACATATGTATAAACCATTTACATACAGACACATTTATTCATGCATCTACATATATATCTTTGAATATTTTAACGCCATTTGCCATATAATGTCTTGGCCATACATAAGCTGAGAGTCAAACTGCAGTTGGCAGTGTCTATAGTTAACTGAAGTTTCCACCTAGTATTTCTGAACTTAAACTACAACATGGTCAATTTTCTGAAAGAAAACTAAATTTCATTAGTCTGGCTGACCCTATGAATATTCCGAATGGCCTAAGAGATATACAAACCATTTGTTTCTTTAGATTCACTAAGTCAGTCACAAGTTAAAGACATACACTGATCTATGAAAACTTTGGAGATATGCCTCCAGAAAAATCTACCCTTGGCAAAGTAGCTCTGTAAAATGAAGAGAGGTAAAATAATTCCGAAATTTTGCCATCATGAAACATTTACAACTCTTCAGTAATGCAAATTCTAGTTAACAGACTTGAGTTTCTAAATATCTTCCTTCATCGATAAGGAGTCAGAAAATATGAAGTGAAAGGATAAAAATAGAAGGAAAACACTTGAACAGACTATAATTTTCTTCATTTATATAAATTCAGATAGTTCTCACTGAATGCAGGTATTAAAGCCTGCCCTGAATCAAACATATAACCATCTCAAGTGGGTTGGAGCTAGGGGTATTCAGGAAAATTCTATTTACTTTATATTACACTCTGTTGATGGGCCTCAGCTCTCAGGGCCTAAACACTAAGAGTCACAATACCTAATATTTGGCTTAACAGTGCTATGGTATGGGAATCTCAAATAAAAGAGGATTTTGACTATGAACCGTGAACACCACCATACCTCTTTGAGTAACTTGGTTAAACTTGTTTTTCCTTTCAAATATATTCTTGTAGATAAACTAAAAAGGGCAGCTTGAAGGGGAAAAGAACCATCAAACTGAAGCTTTGTCCTTGGCTTTTCATTGCTCAACTGGGAGAAAACAGCTACCAGAGAGGTCTGCAACCTTACTCTGCCATATCGTTCAGAATGTCAGCCATAGATCACCAGTGACAAGTATTTAATTCTTTGTCTCACCAGGGACAGTGTGCAACCTTCTCCTGGAAGTGAGGTGTTTCATTTCATTTTAAAGCTGCCAACAATAGTTATCTTTTTGGCCTGGCAGTAGGCTCTCTTTCAATTTAGTATTCCCAACTTCTTCCTTCAGAGCAGTGAAAATAATTCCCTTTCTACTGAATTCCATTCTAAATCCTTTCAAAAGTCTACAACATGCATGATTCTTCTCTTCATGACAAAGCCTTTTCTTGTTTTCCAAAAAGGCTATATAGAGCATTTTTGCCTTTGTTTTTGCCAGATGAACAGAATAAAATATTAGGATGCAGTAATTAAAGACAGATCAAATGCATTTAGTTATTGGGCTTCTACTGAGAAGGAAATATAGATTAGAACAAATGTTGTAAGAAGTTTTTATAGGTGATGTGCTGAAAAACTAAAATTACATCCTAGTAATAGCTGATAAGCACAATAATTGTACCACTAAGAGGAGACTATATGCAGGGTCAGATATTGCTTCATGCCATTTTCCAAATCATGGAGCAACTCAGTACATGTCTGAACCTGGACCATGACATAGTGACAAAGCAGTACAGATTAAACCTCTGATTCCTCCAAATAGTGTTCATATCAATTGAATTTGAATCACCGCCGTAATGCTTATTAAAAATCAGTAACATCTAAAGCATTTTCTGTTTTATTTCCATTTTAAAACATTAACAAAAGAAGTGATGTCCTCTGTGCTCTTATTAAAAATATATTAAAAGTATTCTTTTTAAATGTGTATACATAAAATGTTGTATATCTGTATATTTCATTATGATATGAATTTGGCCCACTGAAATTAAAAAAAAAAATTGCAGTATTCCATTTCTCTCCTAAACAGATTCTCATGTTGCAGATATAATGAATAATAAAAAAGCTAAAATTTGTTATTTTAAAATAGAAAAAACATGTACCTATGCAGGAATTAAATAAAATAATTTGATCTTAAAAGTTGTAAAATCTGGGTTAACAATAAAAAAATAGAGTAGAAAACTACTTGTTTTTTATTCTATAGATGTAAGCTATCTACACAAGGGCAAAATAACAATACATACAAAAATAGTTTTCAGGTCATTGCAGCAATTCAAGTTTAGATATTTGCTAACCTGGATGAGGCTGATTTATTCAAATTGTTTAAACATTCTGAGTTACTGTCCTCAGTTCAATAAGAAGCTTTGCTTCAGATATAAATGCTTATTGGTATACGAATATAATTCAAATTCAGATAGTTACCTGGATGAGACCAATTTATTCAAATTGTTTATACATTCTCAGTTACTGTTGTAAGTTCAAGAGGCTCTCCTTCAAATATAAATGCTCACTGATATATGAATATATGCATGTATATATAACTTATCTTGGTTTCTTTTTATAACATAAGATTTTTAAAAGTAAAATGGATTTTAAAAAATAAATTTTTAAAATATGGAAATTTTTTAAACTTTAATATTTGTATTTATTTGTATTCATTTCTTTAATTTTATGTGCACTTTATTATTCTTATATATGTTTATTCCTTACATATCAAATTGCCTATGGACATATGGAAAGCTTCAGTAAACTTCATAAGTTAGTTGGAAATATGCCATTATTCTAATGACAGTCATTTTCAAATTTACTTTTTCTGTTAAAAATTTTGCACAAAATGTGAAGAGACAATTATTTTCCGTTAGGCTCTCTGACTGTATTCCTGACCCAATCATGCCAATAAGATATATGCTAGAAAACATTATGACATTTATAATAATATTTTCAAGGGGAACATATCCCTATGGGACATATTTGATGTGTTCTGTAGATATTGGAAAGAAAAACATTTCGGGGGCATGTTACTCAAAGTGAAGCTGTCGACAGGTAATGGAGTACTACAGTATTTTAGTGAAATGATATGGATAGACTTATTTCATTTTCCAGTGAAACATTTTAAACTGGCTTCCTCTTAAGAGTGTAAGTTGTCTAAGCAGGGGAAAATAAGCAGCAAGGCTGATAAAATCATAAATAGCTTTTCCATCATCATGGAAACTCTAATTTTCTTGCTTATTGCTTGAGTTGATAAAACAAATAAAAGAAGGACTCTCAGAGAGAGATTTCTTTAATATGCAAAATGAATTTCAATGTACTTTCCTGCTGGTATTTTTATGGAAAACCTGACTACTCAGGTACACATGGAATGTAGAAATCTGCATTTAGATAGAAATATTATAAAATGCATGGTATGGTACAAAGTCAGTCTTTTAATGGGGATGGCAAAGTGCTGCATTATACGGTTGAGTGGAAAGACAGCATTCATATAGGTTTTCAGATCTTCGGAAACCAAGTTCCTGGTTTGACCAAGAGAGTATTATATTATTTTAAATCTTAGACAAATAATTCATGCAGAAAAAATATACCAGATAGGTAGACCCTCTCCAATTAAACATTGTGCTAGCTATAATATATGCTTGTGATGTATAAATTTTCTTAATTTTTCTTCACATACTTCTGGAAAATAGTAAAGATTGATTATGTTAAAAGGTATTTTATTGTATTCAGGTGAATTTGTCTGTGAAGAACTGAGTGATGTCTCATGGTTATAGTAAAACAATAGAAGTCTGAAATACTTGTTTCTATTATTACAATTGATTTTGGGGGAGACCAGAAATTTTACCATCCCTTAGTGTCTCAGACATTCTGTCTTGAAATGTAAAGGCAAGGTTTTCTCTTGCCAACTATTCTACAAGGCTACAAAGAGAACTAATGAGTGGATTTTTGTGCAGACATTCGAAAATGTCAAATGAGCATTTCTTTATGCTGTTAGTAGAATTCAATGTTATTATTGAGCACATGTAAGAATAGCTGTTATATGAGTAAGAAATAAACTAGTGATATAGATATATAAATTGTTGACATGAAGATAATTGATTAAAATAATTATAGACAGAAAATATCACAAAGATTTGAGCTATTTTATATAAAACCATTTTGAAATATTACACTTGAATTAATTTCATCCAATAAGTTCATAACAGGCAGAAAAAAAATCAGTGACATAAACAGAGAAAGATAAAAACTTATGACCTATGCTATCTTCAAAACTTCACACACATAAAGAAAAAAGATTATAAAATGCCACAAGAACAAAGAGAACAGGATAAGAGCTGACACTGACAAAATTTTGGAAACTGGAAACTATGTGTACAAGTCGTGCCTGATTAAGCAGAGTAAAGAAAGCAGAAACTTAGGTCTGGAGGGGCTAAAGCCATCCCAGTAAGGCTCAGAAATTTGTCCACCAAAGTGGAGGTATAGATGGAGCTAGAAATAAGACTTGCTAACAGTCTCTGTACTAAGCAGTTAGATGTTCAAAGTCCCTTCTTCAGCATGACAGAGGTATGGTAGGTCACAACTGTACAGGTAGAGCCTGAGGAACTGAAACACAAATTTTGTGGAAGGTGAGAGGGATTTACTCAAAACTGAGGGAGTAAGTGAAAGTCTACAAGTGGTAAAATCTTCATAGAACTACATTTTTCATAATAAAATCCAATAACTCTGAACTCGAAAAATCAAGATATTTATTATTATTGTTATTGTTATTTGGAAATATGGAGACAACTATCAAAAAAAGTAAAAAAAAAAGAAAAAAGAAAGAAAAGAAAAAAGAAGAAAGAAAGAAAGAAAGAAAGAAAGAAAGAAAGAAAGAAAGAAAGAAAGAAAGAAAGAAA